>CM038146.1:396582857-396802444 GCA_021437245.1 Aegilops speltoides | reverse complement strand
AACGCCTCGATGCGGCTATATCTCCCACGTGTCGAAGCACGACTTAGAGGCATAACCGCATTGAAAGCAATGTCGCAAGTGAGGTAATCTTCGCACAATTCATGTAATAAATAAGGGAAAAGAGATACATAGTTGGCTTACAGTCGCCACTTCACACAATACATAAATAAATAAACATCATTCAGTTTACAATCAAGGTCCGACTACGGAACCAAAATAAAAGAAGACTACCCCGAATGCAACACAGATCCCCGATCGCCCCAACTGGGCTCCACTACTGATCGTCTGGAAATAAAACATAGTAACGACCAAGGGCCTCATCAATTTCCCACTTTAGCTTGGGCTTGCGCCATCTCATACCGCATCACCGTACCAGATCTGCTTTGGTAGAATCAGGAGCCACGGGACTCAAAGAATCTCACACCCGCGAGATCAAGACTATTTAAGCTTAAGGGAAGGCTGGTGTAATGAGGTGGAGCTGCAGCAAGCGACTAGCATATATGATGGCTACATCGCAAAAGAGAGCGAGAAGAGAAGCAAAGCACGGTCGTGAAGCTAGTAGCGATCAAGAAGTGATCCTAGAGCAACCCACGCCAAACATAACTCCAACACTCAGTTCACTTCCCGGACTCACGAGAAGGACCATCACGATTACACACACGGTTGATGTATTTTAATTAAGGTCAACTTCGGGTTTTCTACAACCGACATTAACAAATTCCCATCTGCCTCATAACCAAGGGCACGGCTTTCAAAGATAATACCGCAGGGTGTCCCAACTTAGCCCATAACAAGCTCTCGCGATCAACGGCGAATAGACCTTCACCCAAGACACTCCGATCGACTCGTATCCCGACATCAAGACATTTCGACAATGGTTAAACTAGACCAGCAAGACCTCCCGCCGTGCCGACAAACCCGATAGGAGCTGCACATATCTCTCTCGTGGCACACCGATGAGCCAGACGCCGGGTTACCATAGACCAAGTTGCCTAAGGGCCCGACATCGCCAAGTTGGACCAAAGACTGAAGGAGCACCGCCCGGGGCTAAATAAAGATGACCTCAGTTCAAAACCCAAGGGAAAAGGGTATAGGTGGCAAATGGTAAAACCAAAGTTGGGCCTTGCTGGAGGAGTTTTATTCAAAGCGAACCGTCAAGGGGGTCCCATAAATCACCCGACCGCGTAAGGAACGCAAAATCAAGGAACATAACACCGGTATGACGGAAACTAGGTGGCAAGAGGAACAAAACACTGTGCATAAGGCCGAGCCTTCCACCCTTTACCAAGTATATAGATGCATTAATTAAAACAATAGATATTGTGATATCCCAAAATATCCGTGTCCCAACAAGGAACAAACTTCATCTTCACCTGCAACTAGCAACGCTATAAGAGGGGCTGAGCAAAGTGGTAACATAGCCAATCAACGGTTTGCTAGGACATGGATGGTTAGAGGTTTGACATTGAAATATGAGTGGCATGATATAGCAAGTGGTAGGTATCGCAGCATAGGCATAGCAAAAGAGCGAGCATCTAGCAAGCAAAGATAGAAGTGATATCGAAGGTATGGTCATCTTGCCCGCAAGGTTCTCGAGTTGTCAAAGGCTTGATCCTCGTGAGGCGTTTTCAACAGGTTCCTCGCTCACGCATTCGCCTCCCGCCTACCCAAAGCAAGAACACAAGCAACGGAACCACAATCAAACAAGGATCAATGCACAAGCAATATGATGCAATACATGACATGCTATGCGAGATGTGATATGCAATACATATGTATGCTCCGAAGGAAAATGATGAACTGGCATCAACTTGGCAAACCAAGTATGCCGCCGAAAGATGGGATGATTTCGGTGAAATCGATATAAAGATCACCGAATCGGATGCACGGTTTGCAAATGACAAGCAAAACAAGAATGACGAAATTTATGCTTAAAAGACGATGCTACTTAGCACGCAACAAGAAACTATGCTACAAAGACCCCAACATACAAACAAAGCATATGGAAGTGATCTACAGGAGATGCTTAACAAAAGAGAAACACTGAGCTACGGCTAAATCACATCATAACATGTTCAAACAAGCATGGTGAAAGTGCAAAAAAATATCAGGTTCACAGACTTAGTGAAAATACTAGCATGCCAGAAATTAACATCAGGAAGGCATGTTTAGAGCAAGCAAACAACAAGCTACAAGAACTTATAATAGCAAAACAAGGCATGACATGATTCTACTCAAAGCATTTATCAATAGTCCCTTACTGACCATAAGCCAAAAAGGACTCTAAGAAATGATGGCACCCATGTAAACATAGCAAGTTTTATTACAGATTTCAGACTTGGCAGAAAAACTGGGCATGGCAAAACAGATATCAAGTAGGCATATTCATGAGCTCGATGCACTCACTACAGAGAATCTCATGATAAACTAAGCATACACCCATCAAGAAGACATGGCATAGAAGCTATACATGGCAAGAACAACATCATAGCATACACGGATCAACTACAACGACCTCGTGAAAATTGAATCTCATGCAAACAATCTGTCAGGAAACATTTTCAAGCAAAAGTAGAGCACGAAAATGACATGCTAGACTACTCCATAAATGCCAACAAAGGCATGGATGGATAGAGCACATCCATATTTTCAAAACACCCTTACTGGTCATGCTCAAAAAGGGCATAGATCTCTCTGTAACAACATGAACATATGGCATAAAAATAACAGCAGGACAAGGCTTAGTGAAAACACTAAGTTCCTGAAATCAGCAACATCATCATCCCTAGTTTGCATGCTTGTTCTTATCACCACATAGATCACAAAAATACATGGCATACACCCCTGGAAAGATGGCAGGGCATAGTTTAACACACATGTAGGACTCAAGTTCATAAGGTGCACACATAAATCATGGCAAAAATGACAAAAGAGCTCGTGCTGATAAGATTCTGGAACTAACGATCTGAAGCCCTCTTCCAACAGCATTTCGGGCATCAAGATGAGCTCAACTGCAAATGATGCAATCGAATGAAATGATGTACTCTTCGAGATGAACAATTTGACATATTATACGCCCAAAACGGAGCCACGGGTGCGGAGATGTGATGCGATGAAAATGCAAGAAAACATCACAGAATTAAGACTTTGTGGAATTTCGGGGGGCGCGAAGAAGTCAACCTAGGTTTGGATCAGATCTGGCCGGCGCGGCGCTCGAGGTTCGCCGGAGTCGGGGTCGCCGGAGCGCTCGGGCCGGAGGAGAACGAGCCGGGGGTGCCGGAGGGAAGGAGGACGAGGCCGGGCGACGCGGCCCGCCGGATCTCGCCGGAGGGCGGGACTGGCGGCGCCGGGCGGCGCGGAGGAGGCGGCGGCGAGGCGCTGGGACGGCGGAGCGGGCGGGCGGCGGTGGTGGTCGGGCGCGGCAGAGGCGAAGCGGGCGGCGGGCGGCCGCGCGGGCGCGACAGAGGCGCGGGCGACGGCGGCGGTCCGCGCGGGGGCGGAGGCCGAGGCGGCGGCGGCGGCGCGGTAGGCGTGAGGTCGGGCGGGCGCGGGCGACGGGCTCGGGGGCATGGCGGGCTCGAGGGCTGGCGGCTGGCGCGGCGGCGCCACGGGCAGCCCGCGAGTGCCGGGCGGCGGCGGCGGAAGCGCCCGACCGATTCGGACGGTCCGGGCGGCACGGAGAGGATTTTGGCTACGGTTTGCCCGAATTGGGGAGGGATCTATATATAGGCATAGAGGGAGCTAGGAGAGTCCAAATGGGTGCGGTTACCACACGATCGTGATCGAACGATCGAGAGCATGGAAGGGAGTTAGATGGGTTATTGGGCTGTTTTGGAGGGTGTTGGGCTGCAACTTAAAAGAGGCCTTTTGAGAGCGCTGTTAACCGCTTGAGTACCAAATGAACTCCAAATGACCCAAACTTGACAGGTGGTCTACCGGTGCTATACCAGGGCCACTTGGCAAGGCTCGGTCCATTCCGCGAATGTTCAATACCCGCACACGGAAAAATGTAAAAGGGGACGCCGGGGAACATAGGAGTGCCGGATTGCAAAACGGACAACAGGGAAAATGCTCGGAATCATGAGACGAACACGAACGCAAATGAGATGCACATGATGACATGATATGATATGCATGACATGGACAAAATGCAAAACGAAAACAAAACCCAACTACGGAGGGAATATCATAGCACATATCCGAAAATGGCAAGAGTTGGAGTTACAAATATGGAAAGTTACATCCGGGGTGTTACAACACTCCACCACTACAAGAGGATCTCGTCCCGAGATCTAGGACTGAAAGAACTCCGGATATTCAAAACGGAGGTGATCCTCGCGCTCCCAGGTTGCTTCTCGAGCGGAATGGTGTGACCACTTTACTTTCAGGAATTTGATTGACTTGTTGCAGTCTTGGCGCCGCTTTCTTCAAGAATAGCAACGGGTGCTCATGATAAGAAAGATCTTGTTGGAGGTCAATTTCTTCAAAGTTGATAGTGCGCCAGAATCTTGAAGCACTTATGAGCTGTGACACGTGAAACACATCATGCACGCTTGCAAAGTTGGATGGAAGCTCGTTGATAGGCGAGATCGCTTTTGCCAATGATCTTGAAAGGACCCACGTATCTAGGGGCAAGCTTCCTTTGATACCAAAGCGACGAGTGCCTTTCATTGAGAGACGCGAGGTAGACATGGCCTCCGATTTCAAAAGCCACATCACAAAGGCATGTCATCATAATGGCCCTTCCGCGCGATTGTGCGGCTTTAAGATTCTCACGAATGACTTTGCACATTTCTTGGCTTCTCCGATCAAGTCGCTGCCAAGAAGTTGGCGCTCACCGCCTCGACCAGCTTGAGAGGAGTACGCACTTCCTGCCATAGAGAATTTCGAATGGGGCTCGCCTCAACTCGCTTGGAAGCTGTTGTTGAGGAGAACTCGCATATGGAAGACACTCTTCCCACTTCATGGCAAAGGAAATGACACAAGCCCCGAGCATATCTTCAAGGATTTGATTGACTCGCCGACTTGGCCACTTGTTTGAGGATGGAAAGCTGTGCTGAAACGAATGTTGATGCCCATGGCCTTCTCGAAGGAGTCCCGTAACTTAGAAGTGAAGATGCTACCACGGTCCCAAGAGATCAATTGTGAATATCGCAAGGAGACAATTTCGAGGTGTATAGCTCGCCACCGAGCTGCTGTGATAGATTCTTTAACAGAAGAAAATGAGCCACTTTAGTAAGCTTGTCAATGACAACGAAGATGGCATCATTTCCACGCTTGGACTTAGGAAACCAGTCACTAAGTCCATCTCGATATGATCAAACTTCCATTCCGAATAGCAAGAGGTTGGAGGAGACCAGCTGGCCTTTTGGTGTTCGCTTTCACCCTTCTCGCAGACATCACATTCATTCACGAATTGAGCAATTTCGCCTCATTCGAGTCCACCAATACGATCGCTTGAGGTCATGGTACATCTTTGTACTTCCGTGATGAATGGATAGGAGGGAATTATGTGCCTCATTCATGATGACTTTTCTCGACGCTTTTAGGAACCACAATTCGATCCTCAAGAAAAGAGTATCTTTGTCATCCAAGCGATAGCACTTGTATTTGGAAATGCCCTTGTCAATACCACGCTTCACCTTCCTCACCATGGCATCCGTGAGTTGTGCCTCACGAATTTGATCTTCCAAAGTAGGAGAGACTATGAGGTTGGCAAGAAAGCCTTGAGGAACAACTTGAAGATTCAGCTTGTGAAAGCTTCACAAAGATCCGTTGAAGGGCTTGAGAATTAAGTCGCTGTAATAAGCCTTTCGCTCAAAGCATCTCAGAATCACATTCGCCTTGCCAGAGTATATTCAATACTTGGATTGTACTCTTGAATCATTTCACCCATCGAAGTTTTCCGAGGTTGAGGTTTGTTGAGTGAAGATATACTTGAGACTCTTGTGATCGTGAAAATGTCCACTTTCCTTCCCAACAAGAGATGTCTCCATGTTATCAATGCATGGATAACGCCGCCCACTCAAGATCATGAGGGGGTAGTTCTTTTCATTGGGCTTCAACCGACGAGAGGTATAGGCCACAACTTTCTCTTGCATTAACACAACACCGAGACCTTGCAAGGAAGCATCACAAAACTTCAATGGCTTGGATTCATCAGAGGAGTAAAGACAGAGTCAGAATTAGCTTCTCTTTGAGGGTGTTGAAAGCGACATCACACTCAAAGGCCCGCATATACTTGACATGCTTCGAGGAGGTTGGAAAGAGGCTTTGCAATCTTGGAGAAATTTCAACTAATCTTCGCAATAGCTTGCAAGACCGAGAAAACTGTGGAGCTGCTTGACATTCGAGGAGGTTCCCAATTCGTAACAGCAGACACCTTCGCCGGATTAACAGCAATTCCCTATGGAGATGATATGACCAAGATAAAGAACTTCATCAAGCCGTAACTCACATTTGGAAAATCGTGATAGAATTGATGCTCTCTCGAGCTTGTCGAGCACCAATCCCAAATGTTTGGCATGATCCTGCTTGTTCTTGGAGAAGACCAAAATATCATCGAGATACACCAAGACGAAATCATTGGTGTAGGGGTTGAAGATAAAGTTCATCATGCGAGAGAAAGTTGGAGGAGCATTGACAAGGCCGAAAGACATGACAGTATATTCATAAGAACCATAGCTTGTTCTTAATGCTATCTTGGGAATATCTTGTTCACGAATGCGAATCTGATGATAACCCATACGGAGGTCAAGCTTGGAGAATACTTTAGCACCTTTGAGTTGCTCGAATAGCTCATTGATGTTGGGAAGTGGATACTTGTTCTTGATTGTCTTCTTGTTCAATGGACGGTAATCAACACAAAGTCGGTCCGCGCCATCCTTCTTCTCGACAAAAGAACTCCACATCCCCATGGAGATGAACTCGTCCGATCAAACCCAGCACGCTCTTGTTCATCGAGCTGCTTCTTCAATTCTTTCAGCTCCTTGGGTCCAAGCTTGTAAGGACGCTTGCAAACGGGTTCAAGCCGTGCTCAAGATCAATAACGAATTCGACCGGCCGATGAGGAGGCATACCCTAAGCTCTTCCGAAAGACATCTTGGTACTCACAAACGATCGAATTGAGAGATAGCATCCAACTCGCCTTCTCATTGAGAGAAAACAACCAATGGTTTCATCACGAGCGCATAGATGATAACATACTCAGAGGGGTGTGTCAATTGAATTTCCCAGGCAAGACAATCAAGCCGAGCCTTGTGCTGAGAAAGCCACCCATCCCAAGAATTAGATCAATATCGAGTCACCAAGGACAATTGGAGAAGATAGAAATCTATAGTCGCCCATCTCGATAGAGACATCCCAACCATGGAGCTTATGCTCATGAATTTACCCGAGAGACAACTGATAACGGTCAGGCAATTCTTGAAAAACATCACATGCTTAGATGAAAAAGGTCTTGAGATGAAACTATGCGATGCACCGTATCAAATAAGACTTTTGCAGAATATCATTAATCGAGAGATTACCCATTATCACATCAAGAGATCCCTTCGCTATGCGCTGCATTCATCATGTTCACCTTGGCAGACTTGGGATTATGCTTGACCACCGCATTGCTTGAAGACCTCACAGAGGAGGAGGCGAAGGTGCCTTTGGTTATGGCATTTGTTCGTGATAGTGACCCTTCTGCTGGCACTTGTTGCAGGTCACCTCTGAGAGCGGACGGTGATAAGGAGCATTTGACCTTGGAGCTTGAGGCTGAGACTTGTTCTGGTAGCTTGGGTTGGGTGGGTGGGAAGATCCACGACCACCTGAGTTCTTCTGCTGATAAGGCTGACGGAACGGAGGAGGAGGAAGGTAGAACTTTTGCTGCTTAGCTGCACCTTGAGAGGAAGAAGACTGAACTGCATCCCTAATTCTCTTCTTTGAAGACTCACACTTGAGCTGAGCACCTTCTTGCTTGAGGGCCATATTGTAGAATTGATCAAACTGAGTAGGCTCAATAAGAACAAGAGCTAACTGCAGATCCTCTCTAAGGCCACCTCTGAACTGATAGATCATACTTTTCTCATCAGAATGTCTTGTTTAGCGGTTCGAGCAAGTTTCAAATCAGTATGTTGTATTCAGACATCGACATGTTTCCTTGCTAGAGATTGCGGAACTCCTCACGCTTGCTCTCAACAACACCGGTAGGAATATGGTGAGCTTTAAAGTCCCGATGTAAATCAGTCCAAGTAATCACCGACCACCTCTCGAATCCTTGTATTGCTGGAACCAATCACCGCTCGATCCTTGAGCTGAAAAGAGGCGAACTTGACGTAGTCCTCGTGTCCGACATTGCTGCATTCAAATGCTTGTTGATATCCACGAGCCAATCGTCGGGCGCCTATGGCCTTGGCACAAGAGCTGAAAGACTTTGGCTGATTTGCAAGGAACCGCCGAGGTAGGAAACTGTGGCTGATGGAAGAACTGCCTTGACCTTGATTCCCTTGGTTGCCTTTGGCCTTGGTTACGCTTCTTGCATCACCGATCAACAATCGAAGCGCAGGCATTAGTGGTTGCCATCAAAGTTTGCCATGCCTCCGGAGGCGGAGGTGGAGGTCGAGGGTTCGCCGATTCTCCATCAATGCTCCGGATTCTCGACGCTGTCATGGAGCCATCCTCAAGAGGGTGACATCCGTTAGCATCTTGATAGACAGATAGACAAGTTGAATCAACGGATAGAAATTGCAACATATAGTCTTCACAATAAACATTCGAACAGGATGAACGAATGAATTCCAAAGTAAACATCACGCCCATTAAGGTGAGAAGCCACTTGATAAGAGATTGATGAATGAAAATAAAAACAAGGTATGAATGGAACAAATAAGTGGTAAGGATTACCCAATCACAAACCAAATATCTCATGGAAGAAATGCTAGAGCTACTTGAATCCCACCTATAAACTCCCAAACTTTCCTGTTATGCAATCAGTGTTGGGGATACAGGAAGCAATATATCTCACCCAAACTAACAATCCCTACATCCAAATCAGATCCATCCTTCAACACATAACCAAGAAACCTTCAAAATCGTGGTACCTCAACCTTCAAAAGCATCCGTTATAATGAGTCATGGCAATACTCTCGTGACTCACCTCAAGATCAAGTTAGCGGGTTATCTCACCAACGAACTGCATAAAAGAGATTTTCGATGTCAAGATACTAAACTCAGTATTCTAGAACTGCAACGATAAAATTATGACGACAACACCTCGGAGCTCAACTCCCCGACACCTCCACTAAACCCTCGCCGACGGAGGCACCAAGACAATGTTCTCATCATAAAACCATCTGAACGATTCCAAGATACCCGCTGATCCTAAAAATTTTTTAGTGAAATTTGAGAAGAGAAAAGTCAAAACTTCTACGCCAGAGACCTCACCAGAGCGATTTAAGGACCGAGGAGTAAAAGAATTCCTAACTCTCCGATATATATAATCCTAAATGACTCAAAACATTTTTTCTAGACACAACTCGCCGCTAATAACGATCAAAACAAGGGGCTCCTAAGGTCGGGATGGCTCGACACTAACTTGTAACGCCTCGATGTGGCTATATCTCCATGTGTCGGCACAACGACTTAGAGGCATAACCGCATTGAAAGCAATGTCGCAAGTGAGGTAATCTTCGCACAATCCATGTAATAAATAAGGGAAAAGAGATACATAGTTGGCTTACAGTCGCCACTTCACACAATACATAAATAAACAAACATCATTCAGTTTACAATCAAGGTCCGACTACGGAACCAAAATAAAAGAAGACTACCCCAAATGCAACACAGATCCCCGATCGCCCCAACTGGGCTCCACTACTGATCGTCTGGAAATGAAACATAGTAACGACTCAAGGGCCTCATCAAATTCCCACTTCAGCTCTTGGGCCATGCCATCCGCTACCGCATCACCGGTACCGTGATCTGCTTTGGTAGAATCAGGAGCCATGGGGACTCAAAGAATCTCACACCATGAGATCAAGACTATTTAAGCTTAAGGGAAGGCTTGTGTAATGAGGTGGAGCTGCAGCAAGTTTACTAGCATGTATGGTGGCTACATCGCAAAAGAGAGCGAGAAGAGAAGCAAAGCACGGTCGTGAAGCTAGTAGCGATCAAGAAGTGATCCTAGAGCAACTCAAGCGCCAAACATAACTCCAACATCAGTGTTCACTTCCCGGACCACGAGAAGGGACCATCAAAGTTACACACGCGTTGATGTATTTTAATTAAGGTCAACTTCGGTTTTCTACAACCGACATTAACAAATTCCCATCTGCCTCATAACCATGGCACGGCTTTCAAAGATAATACCCTTGTCGGTAGATAAGGTAGGGTACCTCAAGACTTCAACTTGTGCATCGGCAGCCAGTAGCCTCCCGCCGCAGGGTTTACCACGGCTTGCCGGAGACCTTCCTACCCATGTCAAACCATTCAAAGACAAAGCATACAAAACAGAAGATTAAGACCGGCAAGCGGAGCTTGCCGGAAGGCCGCTCTGTGCTCAAGGTAATATCAATCACGAAGGCCCCGGCGAGAGGAGCTCGCGGAAGACTAGAAGATTGCATCATAAAAGGCACGCCTGGCTTATATGCTGCCGCAAGGGCCCGGGAGCGACAGTTACAGAGCCCGCAAGCTCCCCGGCCCGCAAGAAGATCAAGACCCGGCAAGGTGCTTGCCGGAGAGTTGCGCTGTGCCAAGGCCCAGCTCATCAGCCCACGCCACGCCTCGGGCCTTTCTGGGCGCTGGGCGGATGGTCAGGCAGCCTGGGGACACGGTGGCACTTCACGGTAGGATCCATCGCCGCAAGGGCACGGAGACGCACGGGCGGGAGCTTTTGGTCGACGGCGACGGCATTAAATGCCCTTGTCCCCATCACAAAGTAGGTAGCAACCATTGTTCATGCAATCGTAGCTTCACCGTTTCCGCACTATTCCAACTACCACCTCTTTTACATTTTTACCCTTTTCTCCTACGCTGACACTGCCGCTGACCCTTGCACTATAAAAGGAGGCCCATGCACAACGTGGAGGGGGTTCGCCCATTCGACTCATTCAAACTACAACTCACCCAAGCTCTTGAGCAAGAACAGAATAGAAACACAAAGCAGCAGAGGAGTTTTATCTCCTGAGAGCTCCGGTTGGGTAAAACCGCCTGTTTCGGCCGATCTGCTCTATGTGCTCCCTCCGCCTCAGATCAGAGCAGACAAGGGCTCCGTCCCATAGGTGTTCGTATGGCGGGCTCGCTTCCCAAGCAACCCCTGTAGGGTGTCCCAACTTAGCCCATAACAAGCTCTCGCGATCAACGAAGGAATAGACCTTCACCCAAGACACTCCGATCGACTCGTATCCCGGACATCAAGACATTTCGACAATGGTAAAACTAGACCAGCAAGACCTCCCACAGCCGACAAATCCCGATAGGAGCTGCACATATCTCATTCTCGTGGCACACCAGATGAGCCAGACGTCGGGTTGGTATAGACCCTGGTTGCCCAAGGGCGCCGGACATCGCCAGTTGGACCAAAGACTAAGGAGCACCGCCCGGGGCTAAATGAAGATGACCCTCGCTCGCGAAACCCAAGGGAAAAAGGGGTATAGGTGGCAAATGGTAAAACCAAAGTTGGGCCTTTGCCGGAGAAGTTTTATTCAAAGCGAACCGTCAAGGGGATCCCATAAATCACCCGACCGCTGAAGGAACGCAAAATCAAGGAACATAACACCCAGATGACGGAAACTAGGTGGCAAGAGGAACAAAACACTGTGCATAAGGCCGAGCCTTCCACCCTTTACCAAGTATATAGATGCATTAATTAAAACAATAGATATTGTGATATCCCAAAATATCCGTGTTCCAACAAGGAACAAACTTCATCTTCACCTGCAACTAGCAACGCTATAAGAGGGGCTGAGCAAAGCGGTAACATAGCCAATCAACGGTTTGCTAGGACATGGATGGTTAGGTGTTTGACATGGCAATATGGGTGGCATGATATAGCAAGAGGTAGGTATCGCAGCATAGGCATAGCAAAAGAGCGAGCATCTAGCAAGCAAAGATAGAAGTGATATCGAAGGTATGGTCATCTTGCCTGCAAGGTTCTCAGAGTTGTCGAAGGCTTGATCCTCGTAGGCGTTCTCAACAGGTTCCTTGTACACGCATTCGCCTCCGCTCTACCCAAAGCAAGAACACAAGCAACGGAACCACAATCAAACAAGGATCAATGCACAAGCAATATGATGCAATACATGACATGCTATGCGAGATGTGATATGCAATGCATATGTATGTCCGGAAGGAAAATGATGAACTGGCATCAACTTGGCAAACCAAGTATGCCGCTGAAAGATGGGATGATTTCGGTGAAATCGATATAAAGATCACCGAATCGGATGCACGGTTTGCAAATGACAAGCAAAACAAGAATGACGCAATCATGCTTAATAAAGACGATGCTACTTAGCACGCAACAAGAAACTATGCTACAGCAACCCAACATACAAACAAAGCATATGGAAGTGATCTACAGGAGATGCTTAACAAAATAGGAACACTGAGCTACGGCTAAATCACATCATAACATGTTCAAACAAGCATGGTGAAAGTGCAAAAAAATATCAGGTTCACAGACTTAGTGAAAATACTAGCATGCCAGAAATTAACATCAGGAAGGCATGTTTAGAGCAAGCAAACAACAAGCTACAGGAACTTATAATAGCAAAACAAGGCATGACATGATTATACTCAAAGCATTGATCAATAGTCCCTTACTGACCATAAGCCAAAAAGGACTCTAAGAAATGATGGCACCCATGTAAACATAGCAAGTTTTATTACAGATTTCAGACTTAGCAGAAAAACTGGGCATGGCAAAAACAGATATCAAGTAGGCATGTTCGTGAGCTCGATGCACTCACTACAGAGCATATCATGATAAACTAAGAATACACCCATCAGGAAGACATGTCATAGAAGCTATACATGGCAAGAACAACATCATAGCATACACGGATCAACTATAACGACCTCATGAAAATTGAATCTCATGCAAACAATCTGTCAGGAAACATTTTCAAGCAAAAGTAGAGCACGAAAATGACATGCTAGACTACTCCATAAATGCCAACAAAGGCATGGATGGATAGAGCACATCCATATTTTCAAAACACCCTTACTCGTCATGCTCAAAAGGGCATAGATCTCTCTCAACAACATGAACATATGGCATAAAATAATAAAGCAGGACAAGGCTTAGTGAAAACACTAAGTTCCTGAAATCAGCAACATCATCATCCCTAGTTTGCATGCTTGTTCTAGTCACCACATAGATCACAAAAATACATGGCATACACCCCTGGAAAGATGGCATGGCATAGTTTAACACACATGTAGGACTCAAGTTCATAAGGTGCACACATAAATCATGGCAAAAATGACAAAAGAGCTCGTGCTGATAAGATTCTGGAACTAACAATCTGAAGCCCTCTTCCAACAGCATTTCGGGCATCAAGATGAGCTCAAATGCAAATGATGCAATGGAATGAAATGATGTACTCTTCGAGACGAACAATTTGACATATTATACGCCCAAAACGGAGCCACGTGTGCGGAGATGTGATGCGATGAAAATACAAGGAAAACATCACAGAATTAAGACTTAGTGGAATTTCGGGGGGCGGGAAGAAGTCAACCTAGGTTTGATCAGATTCGACGGCGCGAGGCCGAGGTCGGAGTCTCGCTGGAGTAAGGGGTTCGCGGCGCGGGCTGGGCGGCGGCGGGCGCGGTCGCGCGCTTGCGCTGGGCGCTGGCGCGGAAGGGCGCTATTGGGCGAGGCGCTGGCGGGCGGGGACGGCGGCGTTGGTGCGACGGGCGGCGGTTGGCGGCGGAGCAAGCGGCGGGCGGAGCGAAGGCGGCGGGCGGCGGCCGGGCGGCGGCGCGGTGGCGCGCGGGAATCTATGCCATCATGGCTCACGCCCACGGAGGACTAGCCTTACTGGGTAGATCTTCACGGCAGGCGATCTCCTTGCCCCACAAACTTCTTGGTTCAACTCCACATCTTGACGGAGAGGTCCCAAGCGACACCCAACTAATCTAGGAGGCACCACACCTCCAAAAGGTAATAGATGGTGTTGGTGATGATGAACCCTGCTCTTGTGCTTCAAATGATAATCTCCCCAACACTCAACTCTCTCACCGACTGCGTGGAAGAAAGGATTGAGTGGAAAGCAACTTGGGAAGGCTAGAAATCAAGTTTCATATGGTGGAGGGAGCAACTTGATCTCAACACAAGGGTAGGTAGTTTTCTTCTCGTAAATGTAAGGTAGGAGTGGTAGTTCTTTCGATGGCTTCCACTAATGAAGAGGAGGTGGAGGGTATTTATAGCCTCCACATAAAATCCAACTGCTATAACACATTTGACCAATCTCGGCCGACTGGTTGACAACTCGGTGAGACCGAAAGTTCAAATCTTAGAACGTTGGGATTTTCGGGACCGAAAATACAATCTCTGTTAGTCCGATTCTTCCAAAGTCTAGGTTTGCCAATCTTGGGACCGATTTTCTCATCTCTCGGACAACCGATTTGAGTACGTATGTTACGAAGTTTATAACACCAATTTCGTATGACCGAGTTTGGAATCGGAAAATCCAAATTCTAGGGTTTGGGTATATGGCTGAGGTGGTTCATCTTGTGATCAGTTTGGAATCGGTGGGACCGAGATTACTTATGGGTTTATGTTGAGTGAAAGATTGTCGAGTTTGAGAGATAAATCATAAGCACTTTGAGCAACCAGATCATCATCATAACCTCATCCCTTTAATAGTATTGGCTTTCCTATGGACTCAATGTGATCTTGGATCACTAAACCAAAAATGGAGTCTTGAGCTTTTGCCAATGTTTTCCTTAGCATTTTGAGGGGTCCACATCATCGATCATTGCCATACCCATATCAATCGAATCTCTCAAATATTCTCAAGAAATGATTAGTTCAATGATATATATGTTGTTATTAATTACCAAACCACCGGGATTAGTTGCACTTTCAAGGGTTTTACCTCCACCGAGAGAGCTCAACTGGGGTAAAAACGTCGTGTCCCTTGTCTCCTATTACCATCCGCCTAGACACATACTTGGGGACCCCACCCGAGATCCGTCAGGTTTTGACATCACACTTCATGTATATGGATATGTAGATCTCCTACCATTGTAACCGATTGCGGTAACCTCAGTCTCCGATGTCTATATAAAGGCGGTGGTGACGAACGGCGCGAGGAGCGGATGTGCTCGACTCCCCAATCGATTGGGAGGTGCGACACCCCGCTCGCGCATCAGATTCGCCGCGCAAAGATGCGGCGCATATGCCGACCTCGAGCGCCCCGTGACTCCACCAGCTTGGCCTTGTTCCATCGCGAGCACGGTGCTAGGAGCACCGGGCGTTGTTGACCTTGCACCTCCCCGGAAGGGTGCGTGTTCCGCCGTTGCCGACGCTATGGGCCTTTGTTTTTGATCCGTGACGACACGAGACCCATCGGCGGCGCCCGCCTTCTCCGCTGGCGTTCGCTTCCACCACCGCTTGCTCCAGCAATGTGGTGGCGAATCGATGTAGACGGAGCGCCACCTTCAAAGCTTCTTCTTCGTGGCATGCCGATGATGACGCGTAGCGCGCGCTGGAGACCGGATCGATGCTCACGACTCGACGCCTCTACCGGGCGCGCCTAAAGATGTCGGGCGAAGGCCTTCTCGCGGGCTCGAACACCTATGGGGCACCGAGGGCCCTTCTTCGTTCGGGCGAGGGAGCGGGGTCGGGCGCAGAGCATCGAGGTCGAAAGGCAAGGGAGACGGCATCTTTACCCAGCTTCGGGCTCTCCGGAGAGATAACACCCCTCACCGCTGCTTTGCATTTGTTATTTGATCTAGCTTAACGCGGCGAAAGCGATGGTGGTGCTGGGTGTCGAATGGACCGAACCTTTCTATAAAGCGCATGGGCCTCCCTTTATAGTCTAAAGGGGTACCCACAAAGGCAGCAGAGGGAAGAGGGGGGTAGAAAGGTAAAATTGCGGGTTGGTACAACAAGGCACAACAAAGGTTCTCTACCTAACTCTCGACGGCAGGGACAAGGGCATTAAATGCCCGTCCCGGTCGCCCCAACAAAGGCAGAGGAGGATTGTTAATTGAGCCACCGTTGCCACGATGGCGCCTCTGCTGCCTTCTGCCACCTTGTTCGCAAGATGGTTGGCGTAGCGCCCGCCACGCGTCCTTGGGGCGGCTCTTGTGATGACACGCCGCTGGGTGCGCTGGAGTGGGTGGTAGCCCGCGGGCAAGTGCCTTGCCGCAGCCCTTTTCTTGTTGTGCCGCAAGCTTGCCGCCAGCTGGCCTTGCCGGGCGCACGGGCGCCACGGCAAGTCTTCCGGTGGTGCCCTGTTATCTTCCCGCAAGCTCCTCTTGCCGGGCCTTCGTGTTCTTGGCTAGTACTTTGTTCTTGAATGGCAAGAATAAAGAATAGTGGAGGGCCTTGCCGGGTGCCCGCAAGCCTCGCCATGGGTGTTATGACTACCTGCAGACAAGTTCGGGTACTAAGGTACCCCTACTTTAGTACATCGACGTGTAAGGATGCGCTTATCTCGCACCGACAAGATCTACCGGAAGCAGCAGCCGTGCGCAGAGCGCAAGCCACTTGTCACCAAGCTCCCCGGGAAGAAGAAGGCCAAGTCCGCAAGGATAGCTCGTGCCCACTCATTAAGCGCACTCTCCCAGAGCGCTGCGCTGCCGACGAGGACGCGCCATCGAGCTCCGCCGGCAAGTGCAAGAAAGCAAAGGAAGCTCTACCAAAATCTAAGCCCGGCAAGGATAGCTCTGGTGCCCACTCCGTTAAGCGCACCTCTCCGGAGTGCCGCGCTGCCATCGAGGACGTGCCATCGAGCTCCGCCGGCCAGTAAGGCAAAGAAAGCAACCAGTTCAACTTTGAGTTGCATTCCCGGAAACTCCGACCTTGTATGAAGAACTCAGGCGCAGAGGGATCGAATCGCGGCTAAGTTGCGCCTTTGATCTGCTTTCGAGTCCGCTAACAATAAAAGTGCGCTGTAACTAGCCCGACGAGTTCTTCCCCCGGGGCAACACCGCCAACGGCTGCCGACGCCCCAAGACCAGGGCGAGTGTGTTTGCACCGGCGGTTCCTCAAGGCGCGAGGGTGAAAACATACAAGGGAGGAAGACAAGGAGAAGTGCGGCCTCGCCGATCGCAGAAGACGGAAAAGCTAAGTCGCCGAGCTTGAGTACGAGCCTTTTAGTTCTAAACTTTTATGTTATATTCTCTAACATTCGTGCTTTTGTACGCTAAACCTGTCCGCAGAGGAACCAACTCGTGGTTGTTGCGCCCTTGCTTTGTTTCCAAGTCCGCCAACAATATAAGTGCGCCGCAATCGCCCGAGAAGGTTTCTGCCGGAAACAACACCGCCAGCGGCAGCTGATGTTCCGTGACTCAGCCAAAGTGTTAGCGCCGCAAGTTCCCTAGAAGCATAGGGTAGAAACGCATAAGGGACGAATGGAATAGAGGAAGTAACGTGGCAAGCCTTGCCGTGGACGCCCTTTGTATGAGAAACTTGTGCGCGGAGGAGCCGACTCATGGCTAAGTTATGCGCCTTTGATTTGTTTTCGAGTCCGCCAAACAATGAAAAGTGCGCTGCAGCTAAGCCCGACGAGGTTTCTTGCCGGAGGCTACACCGCCAAAGAAGGTGCGATGTTCCGCACTCAGCAAGCGTATGCCCTTACAAGTTCCCTAAAAGCGAGAGTATGAACATACCAAGGACGAAACATAGCATTGCGTTGCTTAACACGGTTACGCTATTTAAAAGTAACTTATTACAGCGCTGTTCTGTTGTTCTCATGATCGAATAGCAGCTGCAAGGAAAGAGCGTATGGACGCACTGCGCGCCGCTTGGCTCCGCAAACCGACGCTGGGGGCTGTAAGTACCAAGGCTCTCTCAAGCTAGCTGTGGTCGCCGGAGCTGCAATACCAGCGCAAGAGCAAGGGAAAGGGCGCGACGCCCGTGTCCCGACAAGTCGAGTCGCCGGGCTGTGATATCGATAAGCTTTCCATCCTCTTCATGCATCCTTCTATGGACCGGGGATGCGAGGCCGTGTCCTTGGACGAACCCGCTTTGTATGGAAAAACCTGCGTGGAGGAGCCGAATCGGCTAGCAGTTGCGCCTTGATTTGTTTTCGAGTCCGCCAACAAAACAAGTGCGCAGCAATCGCCCGAGAAGGTTTTTGTCGAACAAAGACCGCCAGCCGGCTGCTGATGTTCCGACTCAAGAAGTGTGTTTGTGCCGCAAGGTCCCTCGGGTTTAGGGTGGAAACATACAAGGCACAGGATCAAGTAAAGGGCGAACCCGCAAGCATTCCCTCTTTTCACTAAAAATATCCCATTCCAAAGACAAGTCCATAGAGGATGAAAACATGAAAGAGAGGATTACACATTTTAAATACAACTAAGGCCCGAAGGCTTACAAATTAAAAGATAAGATGCCCGTAATCCCTCTCCTTTTTCTCTCTCCAGAAGGTAGGTCAAGGAGGCCCCGGCAAGAGAAGCTTGCCGGAGGGCAAGGGGCGCTTAGGTGAGCTACGGGTGCCGAAGACACCAAGAGAACATCCCGGGGCCGCCAGAGCTTGGCGGAGACGGAGGCGCCGGAGGCGTAGCTTGAAGACGGGCGGCGGACGCCAAGACGCTGCCGAGGGCACCTCGCCTCAGATTCGACTTGACGGCCTTGCCGCCACCCCTCTTCCTTCTTCCGCAGCCTCCTTTACGCCAAATTACCCAAGGAGACGGCCCCGGGAGTTCGTAAGGCCCGCGACCCGGATGATGGGGTCGCCGGTGGCGCCATGAGGCAGCGCCCGACGCTCGGTCGGACCCGCCGGCCTCGCTGTCGCTGCCGCTTCCTCCTCATCACTCTCGCCGAGGAGGGGCTTCATATCGGAGGAGCTGTCCACACAAAGATCTCGCCCGGTATCGGAGTCTCGAAGACCTTGACGGCGAGAAGGTCACCTCCATTAACTTAAATGGAGGGTAAACCCCGCCGCAAGCTGTGGATGCGATCAACGCCTTCCACCTCGATCAAGCACATCACGCCGGGCTGGGGATACGACATTAACTCGAAAAGCCGCTGATCCCGCAGCCCTCATGCGCAACTCCAACATCTCGGCGGATCCGGTTCCATCGCGATCGGGCGAACGGGCCGGTAGCCGGAGGCAGCGACGAGGTGCTCGGCGTAGCTTGACGAAGAACTCCTGTGGGTCGCCCCAAGCAGGGACCGCCTCAAGGAGAGGAGCTGCTGGCGGAGACGGGTGGGCGACCACCCCGCCGCCTCCCGAAGCGCCCGACCACGCCCGCGACCTCACTGGCTGCCTCCTCTTTCCCTCGTGGTCTGGCCTCAAGCCACAGCGCAGGATAGGGAGAGGCGCAAGGGTGGCGACCTCGCCGCCACAGATGAAGGACTGGGTTCCTCCTCCATGGTAGATGGAGGAAGAGTAACGGAAGTTGAAGACGGAGGAAGAAGAGGAAGTGCGGGACTATTGT
This sequence comes from Aegilops speltoides, assembly GCA_021437245.1. NCBI lineage: Eukaryota > Viridiplantae > Streptophyta > Magnoliopsida > Poales > Poaceae > Aegilops > Aegilops speltoides. The sequence goes on along the minus strand of CM038146.1, from coordinate 396,782,839 downwards.
GCTTCCCTTTTGCCCTTTTTAAAGGGCGAGGTGGGGCTCGCCGCCTGGCCAGCCAATCAGGGCACAAGGAGGGCAGAGGAGCGGGCCGACTCACCATTTCGCCAGTGACGGCTCGGGTCTCCCACCTTCGCCACCACGCACCCCCACGCATGGGAGCCAAGTATAAAAAGCGAGCCGAGCGACGGATGAAATGACTCGCCTCGCCCCGTGATCACGGGGTGGATGCCTTAAAGATCGCACGCACCACCCACGCCTCCCACGACGCCGCAATCGAGCGCGCTGCTGCAAGGAGGACGCGGTGGGCACAGAGTCCGATTGTGGCGGACTCCAGGCCGCTGCGCTCGCAGATCGCTGGGCCTGGCCCAACAACGCCGACACCGCAGTATGGCCCAGGCCCGGGCTCTCTGCTCGGTGTACTCAAAATAGGGTACCTTAGTACTTAACTTGTGCACGGGCGGTCGCAGCAAGACTTAAGGGCAAGGCTTGCTTGGACGCCCGCCAAGACCCTCCATCACACCCACTACCGCCATTCAAGAACAAAGTATTAACTAAAGAAACGGTAAGGCCCCGCAAGAGGAGCTTGCCGAAGGCCAACCAAGGCATCACCAGAAGACTTGCCGCTACCTCGCAAGGCCCCAAGAAGCCTTTGACGGCCGCAAGCTTGCCGCACAATAAGAGAAGGGTCATGCAAGGCACTTGCCGCGCAAGGCGGCCACCCAAACTCCAAAGGCATCCGCGACGGTCATCACAAGGCCATCCCAAGGAACGTGGCGAGGCACTACGCAGCCATGCGGGCGAGGTGGCAAACGGAGTCGACAGAGACGCCATCGTGGCAACCGTGGCTCACTTAATCTTACTCCTCCGCGACTGCTAGCGACCGGACGGGCATTTAATGCCCTTGTCCCCGCCGCCGAAAGTTAGGTAGGGTCATCGCTGGTCATCAAGTTGTACCAACCTGCGATTTTACCTTTCTACCCCTCTTCCCACGCCGCCACCGTGGATGCCCCTTCAGAGTATAAAGGGAGGCCCATGCGACGAGAAGGGGTTCGGTCCATTCGACAACCACAACACCACCATACGCCGCATGCTCGAGCAAGATCAAATAACAAACACAAGGCAGCAAGAGGGGTTTTATCTCCGAGAGCCCCGGCTAGGTAAAATCGCCTGCCTCCCCCCTGGCTACCGACCTCGATCCGCTCACAGACGCCTCCGCCTCCCCGCCGGATTAGAAGGGGCCCCGTGCCTCTATAGGTGCTCGAGGCCACAGAGACACGCCGACATGCACCCAACCCCGACAAAGATCCACTGCCCTCAAGGTCGGAGCCGACATTGTCGAAGGTCCGGTTACCAACTGGAGCCTTGGGTGTTGGAACTCAAGAGGGGCGGATTCGATTGAGGATTGAAGAAAAGGAACATGCCTTGGTCTCGCGATAAAGGGGTTGAATACCAAGAGCCGCCTCAGAATCGCTTGGGACTCGCCTTTGATGGAGGGGCGAGCCAACCGGCGCCAAGTTACCAACGTCCGATTGATGAGAACCCGAATAAGGGTCATGATCTCTGCTTTGATAAGACGTACACGGAAACCGCCGCTAAACGCTACTGAGGTGGAACAATAAAACGATTCGAGTAAAGGCTTGGCCGTGTGTGACATCATATCACTTAAATACGCCGCCAGATCGAACTTGCGAATATTATTCTCTACTACGTGGAATGTGGAATTTATTTTGCAGAGCCGACACTATCCTGGTGTTCACTCTTCTATGAATTATTCGAGGAGGAACCCGCCTTGCAATGCCAAGACAATATGCGCCGCCTCGACTCAGTCATTGAAGCTTAGTTCAGTGGGCTAACGAGGGAGTCCCGACTAGGGGTGTCCGGATAGCTGAACTATCATCATTGGCCGGACTCCAAGACTATGAAGATACAAGATTGAAGACTTCGTCCCCATGTCCCATGGGACTTTCTCATGGCGTGAAGGCAAGCTTGGCGACACGGATATGTAGATCTCCTACCATTGTAACCCACTGTAATTCCTAGCTCTCTCCGTGTCTATATAAACCGGAGGGTTTTAGTCCCAGAGGATCTAACAACAATCATACCATAGGCTAGCTTCTAGGGTTTAGCCTCCTTGATCTCGTGGTAGATCTACTCTTGTACTACCCATATCATCAATATTAATCAAGCAGGAGTAGGGTTGTAGGATCGGAAGTATGTCTAGAGGGGGGGTGATTAGACTACTTGACAACTTAAAAGTTTAGCCTTTTGATTAGAGTAGGTTTTTAGCAAGTTCACAATGATGACTAAGTCAAGTATCACCCTACACATGCAATTCTAGAGTTATGGCAGCGGAAAGTAAATTGCACATATAGTAAATAAGAGGTGGAGAAGAGCAAACGCAATTTGGAGACACGGAGATTTTTCTCGTGGTTCCGATAGGTGGTGCTATCGCCAATCCACGCTGATGGAGACTTCAACCCACTGAGGGTAACGGCCATGCAGAGTCCACGGAGGGCTCCACCCACTAAGGGTCCACGAAGAAGCAACCTTGTCTATGCCATCATGGCTCACGCCCACGGAGGACTAGCCTTACTCGGGTAGATCTTCACGAAGTAGGCGATCTCCTTGCCCTTACAAACTTCTTGGTTCAACTCCACATCTTGACGGAGGCTCCCAAGCGACACCTAACTAATCTAGGAGGCACCACCTCCAAAAGGTAATAGATGGTGTTGGTGATGATGAACTCCTTGCTCTTGTGCTTCAAATGATAATCTCCCCAACACTCAACTCTCCTCACCGATTTGGCTGTGGTGGAAGAAAGGATTGAGTGGAAAGCAACTTGGGAAGGCTAGAAATCAAGTTTCATATGGTGGGAGGGAGCAACTTGATCTCAACACAAGGGTAGGTAGTTTTCTTCGTAAATGTAAGGTAGGAGTGGTAGTTCTTTCTCGATGGCTCTTCCACTAATGAAGAGGAGGTGGAGGGTATTTATAGCCTCCACACAAAATCCAACTGCTACACACATTTGACCAATCTCGGCCGACTGGTTGACAACTCGGTGAGACCGAAAGTTCAAATCTTAGAACGTTGGGATTTTCGTGGGACCGAAAATACAATCTCTGCTAGTCCGATTCTTCCAAAGTCTAGGGTTTGCCAATCTCGTGGGACCGATTTTCTCATCTCGGTGACACCGATTTGAGTATAGTAGGTTACGTGGCTTGGCAACACCAATTTCGTATGACCGAGTTTGGAATCGGAAAATCCAAATTTTAGGGTTTGGGTATATGGTCGAGGTGGTTCATCTCGTGTGATGAGTTTGGAATCGTGGGACCGAGATTACTTATGGGTTTATGTTGGAATGAAAGATTGCCGATAGTTTGAGAGATAAATCACTAAGCACTTTGAGCAACCAGATCATCATCATAACCTCATCCCTTTAATAGTATTGGCTTTCCTATGGACTCAATGTGATCTTGGATCACTAAACCAAAATGGAGTCTTGAGCTTTTGCCAATGTTTTCCTTAGCATTTTGAGGGGTCCACATCATCACCATTGCCATACCCATATCAATCGAACTTTCTCAAATATTCTCAAGAAATGATTAGTTCAATGATATATATGTTGTTATTAATTACCAAAACCACCCGGGATTAGTTGCACTTTCAATCTCCCCTTTTGGTAATTGATGACAACATATAGATCAAAGCTTCACAAATGATATAATCAATGAATAACATCGTCGCTTTGAGAAGTATGTGATAAGCAAGAGCTCCCCTAAATTTGTGCATTATTTAAGATTTATGCTTGAATGCAAATGCACAATCGATTAGGATCATGGGTCACTCTTCCATGTCACATACATCTTGGTGGAGCGCACAAAATGATAAGAATGAATAACATGCACCCAATCACCAAGACATGAGTAAATGATCATACAAGATATGAATGGAATATGATAAACATTAAGCACACATTAAGCATAGTATGATCAAGCACTCATCAAGATAGAGCAAACGAGTATCAAACACACGAAATGTCTCAAAGAACTCAAAAGTATCTCAAGGAAAACCGCAAACGAAAGAGCAAAACGAGCACTCTCTCTCGAAGTCCTATGATCTATACACTTTTCCCTTTGGCAACAAGTTACCAAAAGTTCGAAGGTATAGAGCTAATCGCCACTAGGGACTCTCCGGGCGGCTCTGCTCAAGGCCGATGGAGTGGAGATAGCTGATCTCGCAAAGCTTCGCCAAGTCTGTGGAGCCGGAGGAGGGAAACTCGAGCTGGTGCCGAACCGATGGAGCTGTGGAGGTGCCGATGTAGTAGCCCTGGGTCTGCCACGAATAGCAAATGATCTGGGCTTTGTGGGCACTGCAGCAGCTGCTCATAGTCATCCCGACCATATCACCTTCCATCTCCTTCATGAGCTCTCGCTTTCTCCTCTTCGCTTCCTCAATGTCCGCCTCAAGCTTGTTGACGGTGACTCGCACTTCACCACCTTGACATCCAGAGCATGGAACTTATCTTCAACTATCCTCTCAAGGCTCTCCCGAGACTGCACTATGCTGGCCAGCGAGTTCAATTCTCCGAGTGGCTTCAAGAAGTTGTTCTCCAACGCCTTGGGCTTTGTCAGCTGCTTCCTTTCAGCTTTAGCTTGTTTGGCAGCTTCAGACTTTGCATGTCCTTCAACAGATGTGGGAGCATCCTCACCATCACAACTTCATTATCTTCATGTTCAAAGCTGCAATGGCAAGTGGGGTCTATCCAATGTAGGTGTCCGTGCAAACTTGGCATTAATGAGCATCCAATATGCGGAGCAAACCCACACGACCTCTTCCGTCCTGTCATCCCTCTTGATAGTCTCTACTATCGTGTCCATCACCTTAAAAGGTGTCTTCGATCTAGAATGTGCAGCATGTTGATAGAATACCTCTTATCATGCGGTGGTCTCTCGACTTAGGCATCAAAGTATGCCTCGTAATGGTGTTAGTGGTTGGGAGACCTGCCTCAAGATGATAAACCGATCCAAGCTTCCATATCTCAACATCCTTGTCGTACCTCATTGTACATGTTCTTCATAGACTCGTGATTTTTCTTCGAATGCCATAGACATCAACATCATCATCCCTTGATATCGGTGCATTCAGAACGCTCTCCATTCCTCAACAGCTTGAATGGAATCTCGCCTTCACATCCATACAATTCTCGCCATCCGATAGAAGTGTGCGGTGGCATAGAACTGCATGATCATCTCATCATTCCAAGCAACAATTTCGACCAACGAACTCGCAACTCCACATGCAAGGAAGCTTTCATGCACATGTGGGAAATAGTCTCTGTGTTTTCATCGTCAATGTAATCCCGACCACATATCTCGTGTCAAGAATAATTGGCTTCTTATCCATGAGCACTGCCTCATAAAAGTCTTGTTGCTCTCTAGTGTGGAATCTAGAGTCAATAAATGTCTTCTCTCCGGTGGCATATGGATCAACTTGCCTCCATAGCCCGAGACCTTTGTCCTTCCTTTCCTTCATATTTTCAGCTCGAGGATGAGCATCATTATGAACTCGCAATTTCGTCTCGAGCTTAAGAAAACATGAGCCTCATCATCGATTCTCGCAGTGGCACATTGTCCTTCTTCTTCTCTCAAGCAGTATGTTTCTCACAGCCTTCTTTGGCTTGGCAGCAGGTTTGGCTTGGGCTGCCTTTGCTTGAGCTGATGGCTTAGCTTTTGTGGGTGCTCCTGCCTCGATGGCATCTCCCATCAACTTCGCTTCGAGGAGGCTGGGTGCTTCTCATCGAAATCATCATCATCGCCTTCTTCATGAACTAGCCTCTTCCTCTTGGAAGTTTTCTTGATCTTGCCGGAGGTTTCTTCTTCCATGCCGAGCTTCTTTGCAACAGTGGATTTCTTCACCTTGCTGGTGCCTTTCTTTGACTGTCGCTTTTGATAGCCCTTTTGGCAACCACTTGCCTTTTTGGCTTTGAAGTTATCTCCTCATCTCGCAACAAAGTCGAATCCTCCTCATCGAATTCTCTTCTTCCTGCCCTGGTGGCAGCTGGAGGCAATCCACTTGGAGTGCTCTCTCCATCATCTAAAAACTGCTTTCTTCAGACTTGTAACGCCTCGAATCTCAACCGCAATTCAGACTGTTCGACTGCTACTTCCATCGATATGACCGACAACCCGTGAAAAGAATAGGTATAGGCGTAATAGAAGAGTTATCACAAACCGCAGAGGATTTTGCAAAAGAATGAGTTCAAACATTAGTTTTAGGTTTTCACAGTATACATTTCGGTCTCGACCGAGTCTATAAATTCGTGAATCCAAGTGTCTAAACAGACCATATACACCACTTTCGTTGGACCGAAATGGGTTTCGGTCTAGCCGAGAGCACTAGGGTTTCACTAAATCTCACTTCGGTCTTACCGATTTGCACAACTCGGTTTAACCGAAAAGTGCAGTGCAATGACCAGAGGCCAAATCGGTCATCCGAGAATGTAGAATCGGTCACACCGAGATGTGTTCGCGGAAACCTAACCCTAAAATTTTCACTCAATTTTGTTCTATGATCTAATCACTGGATAGGAAGATTTCAATCTTGGCAAGAAGCTAGGCAAACCTATCGTGCATTGAATCAGCGGTTGAAGCACGAGAGGATGAAACTCACCCAATCTGGTGGAGTTTCACCACGGCGCAACGGCGCGATGAGAAAGACCGCTGACGGCGATGGAGACCATGCGCGAGGGCGCACAAAGCGACGGCGGAGACGATCCAAAGACCACGGCGACGGCAGCTAAGGGTTTGAGGGCGAGGCGCTTTGAAGAAGTAATCAACGCTACGCTGTCCTCGGGTATATATACCTTCGGTTGTCGGTGGGACCGAAGTTGAAAACTCGTGGGACCGAGATGGTTAATCGCGGCAGCTACACACTTCGTCACGCCGAATTTGTAACTCGGTTTCACCGAGGTGAAAACCTAGATCAATCCAAGTGATTTCGGTCCGTCCGATTTGAGTATATCGGTTTGACCGAAAGTACTTAGAAGGTTTTGGAAGTTAGGCTTTGACGGATCGGTGGCTCCGAGTGCTCCTCACTCGGTCCGTCCAAAAAGTCTTGTTCAAAGTTTGTGATATAAGCATGAATAGAGTTTGAGACAAGAAAGCATAGATAGCTAGGAGGAACTTAGGCATTCTTGTCCATCCATTTGGTCAAAAAGAAAACCAAAAGACCAAAGCAACAAATGGATGTCCTCGAATGGATAAAATCATGCATCCAACATGCTCACACAATAAGATAGCAAATGAAATATGTGTCAAACATGCACAAACAAAACACTAGCTTCTAGCACACAATTTGGCGATGACTAGGTCATCTATATATGAGTATATTGACTTAGGAGTCAAATGAGAACATTTGATCATAGGTCATACTCATCGCTTAAGCACAAGTGGGGTTACCACTTTTCCATAAAGCATTAATGTGTTCACATCATTAGAAGATGCTTTAGCTCATTTCTTTAGAGCAAAGCTCCCCTTGATGTGAGAACCCCTTTAAAGGGTCAAACTAACCTTGGGTTGTCGTTGAAGACTTCATGTAGATGTTGAAGATGTGGATGCTCAATGTTGATGAAGATCATCAAGAGTTGGGAGCAATCCTTTGATTCGGCACTTTCAATACCTACATGGGTTAGTCCCACAAGGAACAAACAAGGATATCCATGGACATAGATTGAAGTACACAATAGATGATGTCCATGAAAGCAATGATTACCTTGTCCCTTGACTTACCAACATGAGGGTTTGTGACTCCATGAACTAGTGCAAGATGTGGAAGTTGATTGCACAAGTTCTTGCCAAAATGAATGTGAGTGAAGTATGTTGGCGAGTCACCTCAAGAACTCTCTAGTTCTTCTTCTTCGATCCACATCATCTTGATGGGAATCCTTGGGGTAGTAGTTGAGCTTGTCAAGTAGAACTTGAAGTTGCCTTGGGAACCCACTTGACCATGGCCTTGGGTGCTTCAATGAATGCATCAATCTCCTCTTGAAGCTTGTCCTTGCCTTTTAGCTTGTGGTCTTGTGGTGGAAGGTCATCTTGAGCTTGTTCCTCATTTGAAGAAGTAGGATCATACTTCTTCTCTTGAGAAACAAACTTTGGAGGATATCGACCTTCTTCCCATTCAACACCCTCGGCGCTGAACTTTCGCTCAAAACCAATTCCTTGATTCTTCCGTGTCTTCCTTGCTTGCTAACAATTTCTCAAAGCTCTTGCTTCCGCAAGACTCTTGTAGACACCTTTCTATAATCCCTTTCAATAGACTATTTTCTTGCTCAAGTGAAACTTGGCTTGAAACATTGTTAGTGGAATCAAGAGAATTACTAGAAGTAACAACATTTGATTTAGCATGATTATTGTTACTACTAGATGAAGAATTTTTCTTATGCTTGTCATGCTTAGTTTTAATAGGTGGCAAGAAATTAGACAAGAGAAGTCGCTTGGCAAGATATGAAGAACTCTTCTTCAAGATCGCCATTGATAGCTTTTAGAAACTCATGTTCTTGCTCTAGATTGAGCTTCTCGTAGCTTCTCATGAGATCTTAGGAGCTCTCTATGATCTTCTTGAGTTGTTTCATGAGCTAACTTAAGAGTGTTTAGTTCTTTAGTTAGACGCTCAATCTCCTTCATAGCATTGTCATTCGACTCTTCTCGACTATAAAGACTATTAGCATGTTCATCATTACTAAGCTCACTAGATTTGTCATGTAAAAGCTCATCTTCACCAAGCAAGTCATCCTCATCACTATCAAAGTCAATAAACTCAGGTGTGATACCTTGGGGCCTTTTGCCATGAAGCATCTTCCAATTCCCTCATTTGGTGAATCAAATATGTCATAGGAGTTGGAGTTGGAGGACACGAGAGCAAGACCGCAACACCTTCATCTTGACTATATTCGAGTTGGAGTGATAGCTTCTTTCGAGTGATTGTCGGAGTCGGAGCCGAAACCCATTCACCAACATGAGCTTGATGTTTTCTTCTTGTGTAGCTCCTTGATGACTTGTCTTTCCTTTCCGAATCCTTGCTTCTCCGAGAGGATCTTCGCTCATAACGATCATCTCTACTCCTTCTCTTTTCGAGGCGACTCTTCCTTGAGCTTCTTCTTCTTGGAGATTCTTCTCTTCTCTTGTGGGAGTCGAACACTCATTTGAGTAGTGTCCGGTCTTCCACAATTGTAGCAGTTTCGATCACGACTAGAAGATCTCTTTTCATCATATGATCTAGACTTTGAGCTTCTCCTTGCTTCTACTCTTGTAGAATTTGTTGAAGTTCTTCACCATTAGGCTTATCTCTTCATTGGAAACTAGCTTGTCACTTGAGGTTGTGGGAGCTTCAACTGCAGCTTTGTAAGCACCACTTGACTTGTTGTGAAGCTCTTCCTTATCTTTAAGTGTCATCTCATGAGCAACAATTCTTCCAATGACTTCGTAGGCTTGAGATCTTTGTAGTTTGGCATCATTTGGATCAAAGTGCACACGGTGTCATACTTTCCATCCAAAGCTCGAGAATCTTCTTGATGATGAATCGGTCGGTCATTTCTTCGCTTCCTAAGCCTGCCATCTCATTGGTGATGAGAGCAAGCCTAGAGTACATTTCAGCGACTTCTTCACCTTCCTTCATCTTGAACTTGTCAAGTCGACCTTGAAGAACATCTAGCTTTGATTCCTTCACGACTCGGTACCTTCGCATTTCACCAAAGTATCCCAAATCTCTTTTGCATTCTCAAGACGGCTGATCTTGTTGAACTCCTCGACACAAAGCATTGAAGAGAATGTCACAAGCTTGAGCATTGTTCAGAACATCCGCAACTCATCCGCAGAGCTTCGCGATCCGAACTTTTCCTTCCTCAAGAACTCACCTTGCAAGCCAACACAAATAATGCCCCATGCGCAGGGTTATGTCCAAGAATATGCATTTTCATTTTGTGCTTCCAACTAGCAAAATTTGAACCATCAAAGTAAGGACCTCTACGGAAATTACCTCACTAGACGCCATACTCTCCTAGGTTGTGAAACCAAGCTTATGGAGTCCAATGCAATGGAAACCAATCCAATGGAGACCAAAGCTCGATACCACTTGTAGGATCGGAAGTATGTCTAGAGGGGGTGATTAGACTACTTGACAACTTAAAAGTTTAGCCTTTTGATTAGAGTAGGTTTTAGCAAGTTCACAATGATGACTAAGTCAAGTATCACCCTACACATGCAATTCTAGAGTTATGGCAGCGGAAAGTAAATTGCACATATAGTAAATAAGAGGTGGAGAAGAGCAAACGCAATTTGGAGACACGGAGATTTTTCTCGTGGTTCCGATAGGTGGTGCTATCGCCAATCCACGCTGATGGAGACTTCAACCCACGGAGGGTAACGGCCATGAGAGTCCACGGAGGGCTCCACCCACGAAGGGTCCACGAAGAAGCAACCTTGTCTATGCCATCATGGCCTACGCCCACGGAGGACTAGCCTTACTCGGGTAGATCTTCACGAAGTAGGCGATCTCCTTGCCCTTACAAACTTCTTGGTTCAACTCCACATCTTGACGGAGGCTCCCAAGCGACACCTAACCAATCTAGGAGGCACCACCTCCAAAAGGTAATAGATGGTGTTGGTGATGATGAACCTTGCTCTTGTGCTTCAAATGATAATCTCCCCAACACTCAACTCTCCTCACCGATTTGGCTGTGGTGGAAGAAAGGATTGAGTGGAAAGCAACTTGGGAAGGCTAGAAATCAAGTTTCATATGGTGGGAGGGAGCAACTTGATCTCAACACAAGGGTAGGTAGTTTTCTTCTCGTAAATGTAAGGTAGGAGTGGTAGTTCTTTCTCGATGGCTCTTCCACTAATGAAGAGGAGGTGGAGGGTATTTATAGCCTCCACACAAAATCCAACTGCTACACACATTTGACCAATCTCGGTCGACCGGTTGACAACTCGGTGAGACCGAAAGTTCAAATCTTGTGAACGTTGGGATTTTCGTGGGACCGAAAATACAATCTCTGTTAGTCCGATTCTTCCAAAGTCTAGGGTTTGCCAATCTCGGTGGGACCGACTTTCTCATCTCGGTGACACCGATTTGAGTACGTATGTTACGTAAGCTTGGCAACACCAATTTCGTATGACCGAGTTTGGAATCGGAAAATCCAAATTTTAGGGTTTGGGTATATGGCTGAGGTGGTTCATCTCGTGTGATGAGTTTGGAATCGGTGGGACCGAGATTACTTATGGGTTTATGTTGGAATGAAAGATTGCTGATAGTTTGAGAGATAAATCACTAAGCACTTTGAGCAACCAGATCATCATCATAACCTCATCCCTTTAATAGTATTGGCTTTCCTATGGACTCAATGTGATCTTGGATCACTAAACCAAAAATGGAGTCTTGAGCTTTTGCCAATGTTTTCCTTAGCATTTTGAGGGGTCCACATCATCAATCATTGCCATACCCATATCAATCGAACTTTCTCAAATATTCTCAAGAAATGATTAGTTCAATGATATATATGTTGTTATTAATTACCAAAACCACCCGGGGATTAGTTGCACTTTCAAGGGTTTTACCTCCACCGAGAGAGCCCGAACCTGGGTAAAAACGTCGTGTCCCTTGTCTCCTATTACCATCCGCCTAGACACACAGTTTGGGACCCCCTACCCGAGATCCGTCGGTTTTGACATCGACACTTGGCGATATGGATATGTAGATCTCCTACCATTGTAACCGACTCTGTGTAACCCTAGCCCTCTCCGATGTCTATATAAACCGGAGGGTTTTAGTCCGAGAGGATCTAACAACAATCATACCATAGGCTAGCTTCTAGGTTTAGCCGCCTTGATCTCGTGGTAGATCTACTCTTTTACTACCCATATCATCAATATTAATCAAGCAGAGTAGGGTTTACCTCCATCGAGAGGGCCCAAACTCAGGTAAAAACATCGTGTCCCTTGTCTCCTGTTACCATCCGCCTAGACGCATAGTTCAGGACCCCCTACCCGAGATCCGCCGATTTTGACACCGACATTGGTGCTTTCATTGAGAGTTCCTCTGTGTCGTCACCCATAGGCCCGATGGCTCCTTCGATCATCAACAACGACGCGGTCCAGGTTGAGACTTTTCTCCCCAGACAGATCTTTGTATTCGGTGGCTTTGCACCGTGGGCCAATTCGCTTGGCCATCAGGAGCAGATTGAAAGCTACGCCCCTGGCCATCAGGTCAGATTTGGAAGTTTGAACTATACGGCCGACATCCGTGGAGACTTGATCTTCGACGGATTCGAGCCATAGCCGAGCACGCCACACTGTCACGATGGGCATGATCTAGCTCTGCTGCCGGACAGTGCCCTGGAGGCCGCACAAGAGTCCGCTCCGACCCTTAATCCGGAGCCGACTGCGCCGGTCGAGCATGGGTGGCTAGACACCGCCTCGGGGGCTGCTACCTCTACGGCGATGGAGCCGAATACCGACCCTGTCCCTTGTGAAGCTCGTGACTCCGAGGTGCCGGACTCCTTCCCGGACTCCGGACCTCCCGCGCCCCTACCAATCGAATCCGATTGGGCGCCGATCATGGAGTTCACCGCCGCGGACATCTTTAAGCACTCGCCTTTTGGCGACATCTTGAATTCGCTAAAGTATCTCTCTTTATCATGAGAGCCCTGGCCGGATCATGGTCAGGACGGTTGGGATGCGGACGACGAAGAAATTCAAAGCCCACCTACCACCCACTTTGTAGCCGCTGTCGACGGCCTAACCGACATGCTAGACTTCGACTTCGAAGACATCGACGGTATGGACGACGATGCCGGAGACGACCAAGAACCAACGCCTACGGGGCACTGGAAAGCCACCTCGTCATACGACATATACATGGTGGACATCCCAAATGATGGGAATGGCGATGGAACAGCGGAGGATGACCCCTCCAAGAAACAGCCTAAGCGCCGGCGTCAGCGGTGCCGCTCTAAATCCCGCCACAGCAAAAATGGAGATTCCAGCTCCGGAGACAACAAAACCCCGAACAGTGCCGAAGACAACCCCCTCTAGCAAGATTCAGCACAGAAGGATGGAGAAGCCAGCCTTTGTGAGAGAGCGGCAGACAAAGAGGAAGAGGACAATAATTACATGCCTCCCTCCAGAGATTTAGGCAAGCCTCGATTTACAGCCTTAATTTGTCGTGCCCGAGGATCCCGTCTTAACAAGAGCGCTTTCAAACGCAGGCTTATGGCCACGGCAAGCAGCCTCAAGAAAAAGCAGCAACAGCTTAGAGCTGACCAAGATTTGCTAGCCGATAGATGGACTGAAGTCCTTGCGGCCGAAGAGTACGAACTCGAACGCCCCTCCAAAAGCTACCCCAAACGTAAGCTACTGCCTCGATTAGAGGAGGAAGCATATAAACCTACATCACCAGCGCACAATACGGCCGACCGGCCACCTCGTGGCCGCAACAGAGAGGCCTCTAGGCCCTCCACTAAAGCCGCACCCCGGCATCGCTCGAAAAGTACAAAGCCACGGGGAATGCGCCGGACTTAAGTAGACATATTGAGGATAAGGCAAGACAATCAAGATCGATCACGGATCGCGGGCGCCCATGATACACGCATTTACAACCGTCGCACCGGATACAGCAATTCCGGCCGGGCCGAACACAGTAGACAAAGCTCGCTTGAGCTACGTCGTGATATAGCCCAATACAGAGGCGCCGCACACCCACTATGCTTCACAGATGAAATAATGGATCATCAAATCCCCGAAGGGTTCAAACTCGTGAACATCGAATCCTACGATGGCACAACAGATCCCGCAGTTTGGATCGAAGACTATCTCCTCCATATCCACATGGCCCGCGGTGATGATCTTCACGCCATCAAATACCTCCCACTCAAGCTTAAAGGACCAGCTCGGCATTGGCTCAACAGCTTGCCAGGAGAATCAATTGGGTGTTGGGAGGACCTGGAAGCCGCATTCCTTGATATCTTCCAAGGCACGATAAAGCGACCACCGACGCCATGACCTAAGCCACATAATTCAGCAGCCAGACGAATCGCCGCATAACAATTACGACACGGTTCTAACCAAGAAAAATCAAATCATCGACCGTCCGGATGCGAGGCCCTTGTAGCCTTCAAACACAACATCCGCGACGAATGGCTCGCCCGACACCTAGGACAGGAAAAAGCCGAAATCCATGGCAGCCCTCACATCACTCATGACCCGCTTCTATGCGGGAGAGGATAGCTGGCTAGCCCGCAGTAACAACCTCACCAGAAATTCTGGTAGTCCGGATACCAAGGATAGCAATGGCAGGTTGCATCGCAATAAGCACAAACGCCGCATTAACGGCGATAGTACTGAAGATACGGCAGTCAACACCGGATTCAGAGGCTCTAAACCCGGTCAGCGGAAAAAGCCACTCAAAAGAACTACTCCGGGCCCGTCCAATTTGGATCGGATACTCGATTGCTCGTGCCAGATACACGGCACCCCCGAAAAGCCAGCTAATCACACCAATAGGGATTGTTGGGTATTCAAGTAAGCATGCAAGTTAATTGCCGAAAACAATGACAAGGTGCTGCATAGCGATGACAAGGAAGAGACCCGGCCGCCGAACAATAGAGGACAGAAGGGTTTCCCCCCACAAGTGCGGACGGTGAACATGATATACGCAACCCATATACCCAAAAGGACCGAAGCGCACACTCGTGGACGATACGCGATGGAGCCAGCCGCCCCAAAGTTCAATCCGTGGTCCTCCCGCCCGATCACTTTTGATCAAGGACCATCCCACTAGCATCCGCTATGGCGGATTTGCCGCATTGGTTTTGGACCCAATCATCGACGGATTTCACTCACCGTAGTCCTCGATGGACGGCGGCAAAGAGCTCGAACCTGCTCTATCGGATACAAGGCACAAGATGGGCATAGACCCCTGAAGGATTAAACCCACAAAGACGACCTTCAAAGGCGTCATACCAGGTGTAGAGGCCAATTGTACAGGCTCAGTTACACTTGAAGTGGTCTTCGGATCCCCGGATAACTTCCGAAGCGAGGAGTTAATCTTCGACATAGTCCCGTTCCGCAACGGCTATCATGCACTGCTCGGACGAACCGCATTTGCAAAGTTCAATGCGGTGCTGCACTACGCATACCTCAAGCTCAAGATGCCAGGCCCTCGAGGAGTCATCACGGTCAACGGAAACACTGAACGCTCTCTCCGAACGGAGGAGCATACGGCGGCTCTCGCGGCGGAAGTGCAGAGCAGCCTCTTAAGGCAATTCTTGAGTCCGTCGTTAGCGCTTAACGGACACCGCCAAGCGCCGCCGAGTAACCTACAACAAGACCACCCGCACGCTCCGAGCACGTAGCAATGCGCCCCAATCCCAGCCCTCACAAAATTGTAAGACCAAGATTACGCTGCACAACACTACGCCCGAGATACCATGGGCATAGGGGGAGGGGCACGACCACGGCAGGCCCAGAGTGCGGCTCAACCACACCGGGGGCTCACAAATGGGTCATCATTTTCTTTTTTTTTCTTTTTTTTTTCTTATCCTCAGGACTTCGTTGCCCAGAAGCCCTGTCCGCCAGTAGACCTGCCAAACTCACGATGCAACAGCCAGGGAAGAAGAAAAGCTACGACGAGTATCCAGGTGGTCTCCATTACGAGCATTATACCTGTTTCATACACCATTCCTCAGCCTACCCCCGGAGGGGGACATGTTAAATAGTCCCACCCCTTGCTTATCGCACTATTTGTATCGTTCTACACTCATTGCAGTATTTTTTGAATAAACAATGCATCGCTTTTTGCCTATCATTGCATTCCTTTTTTATACATATGTTCACTTATGACATGTTGCATCCGTACGCTTTGGTACGGCTGAATACACCAGGGCTTAAGTTCCCCAAATTATGGTGTGATAAGTCCAACACTTTCACAAGTGCGGCACCCGAACTTATAGCATTATATGCATCGGCTCAATCATGTCTTGGGTCAATAGTTGGGTTTGCCCGGCTCCCATGTTTTGGTACCTTACGCTCATTATATCGGCTAAGGTAGCGCCGGGAGAACCACCGCGATTGTGCCCAGCTTGAGCTGGGTGAGCACCTCAAAGGAGAAAGCTAAAACTGACCGTCATGATGGGGCAAGAGCCGGTCGCTGTTCGAGAGGTTTTTTCGAGTCCCTGAAGACTTATGCCGCTTAGAGCGAGGAACCGGCTTTGTCCGGCCCAGGCGTGGATAGCGCCCCGAATTTGGCCTTACGAACACTAGGGGCTTTGCCGAAATTTAAAATTATAGAATTCTATGGCTAAGTGAGAGTGTTCAAGCATTATAAGTCCGGTTGCCTCGTTCATTGTGTTGAGCGCCTCCCTAGAAGGGCCCAAAAATGGGAACAAAAGCGCTCAAGTTTATCCCGAACACCCCAGCACTCGTGGCATGGGGGCCGAAGCCAATGACTTGCCATCTCTCAGATTTGATAAACGGACGCACAGAAGGTAATATTTTAAATTAACAAGCGTTGCTTAGCGCATGTGAACAAAGTTTTCAGCAAGACAGGATAACAAGATGCGAGTCTACTCAAAATTACATCTTTGGAGCATTCACCGCAATAATGCGGCACCCTTCAGACACCCTTATAATACATCTCGGCGTGCGATACTCCTTGCCCGGCGGTGGCGCGTCCGTCACAAGCTTCTCAAGGCCCATCTTGCCCTCAAAGCACCTTAGCGCTGCAAGGCCCGACGGGCACCTTCAATGCAAAGTGGTGCTTGATGACGCCAACCCATGGACAAAGGCCCACCACCGCCGCACTGCATCAAGTAGCTCCTGTGCATGGCTTATTTGGGCCATAGCCGAACTATGAGGCCCTTCATGGCCTATTCGCCACCTTGTGGAACTCGACCAGCCGCTTCACTGGTCGCTCGTGGGCACTGGATGTCCAGCCTCAGATATCGAGACCGTAACACCTTCTCCGTCCGAGCTCCCTCCTCGGCTCAGAGAACGCGAGATCGGACACGCCACGGGCAGATCTGCGAACACTCTGAGAGCTCCGAATTCGGGTAAGTAATGTAATTCACTTTACATGCTTGCTTTGCTCAAGAATGCCTTACCCGCCGCTATCTTCTTTATCGCCTCGATTTCTGGAGGGCCTTTTAGGCTTTGGCCTTAGCGGCCAGACTCTCAAGAGCCGATGCAAGCTCGGACTCTCGAGTCTTCAAGTCATGCTCCAAACTCGTGTTTTTCCACGAGAGCCGAGCTCTTGTCGCATCCTCCGCCACCCACGCCTCGCTTCTTCGCTCGCCTGCATGTTTCATGTCGATTACGCTCGCCGTGGACACCGCCTCCTTCAGGGTCGCCACCTCGCTCGTAGCCCCTGGAATACCCACGTTAATCCTGTCATTTTGTTTGCAACCAAATCCTTTTCTATAAGGTATAACTTTAATAAGGTGTTACTTACCTGCCTTGTCCTCGAGCTGCTTCTTGGCACGGCCGAGCTCGCTCTCGACCGCCGAGGCTCGCTTCAAGGCATCGACCTCCGCATCAAGTCTTGGCAGAGGTCAAGAGCGCACTGCATTCCCATATTGACATATTTGTGTTAGACTCTCACAGAATCTTTTTAGATCCTCGCCCGGCTTTTCTTTCCAACACCGAACCGAGCATCGTGGGCTACCGTCTATGCGGTACTATTTTACATATCTTAAAAATTCTAACCTCAAAGCTCGTTAGAAGGTCGGTGCAAGCTTCGGTCACCGCTTGGCGAGTGAACCTTTCAATCACCGCACTCATGACAAGGCGGTGTTCTCGTCGATGGAAGCGCCGCTGAGCGCCCAAGAAGTTATCTGGCGCCTCGGTTGACGGAGGCACGGCGCGTCGCTGTCTTGCCCTTCTCACGAAGGGCAGCTGCCGGACTCGAACCATCAAGGTTCCGTGCGGAGTCCGGTCCAAGGTCGTGGAGGTTGCCCTATGGCACCTCCGGCGCCTCCTCTTGGCTGGTCCCTTCGGGACCCCACCTCGGGCGTCGTCAGATCATCACGGGGAGGCGGTCGGAAGTGAAGCGCTATTCACATCCGACGAACCCAGGGACCCGCTCGACGAAGCGGGGAGATTGTCCTTGGGTGGACTACAGGGTTGTATGCGGCGTTAGAAGACACTATGCGATAAAGAGAAAAATTATGAGTAATTCAGGAGTCCGGACACTTACGATCTCGCCAGGGGCTTGGCCCTTGAGGGCCACTCCTCGTCGCCGTCGTCAACGTTGGTGGAACAGTCCGGGGTAAGGGTCCTTCCTTTCTTGGACCCTTCGGCCTCCCCCATTGGGGAAGCCTTCCTTTTCTTCTCTCCCCCCGCTGGGGGAGAGGCCTCTTTCTTCTCCTCCTCCTCTTCATGGGAGGAGTCCGCCTCGGAGTCTTCGGACTATGTGTCCGATAACACCTGGCGCCAGGAACTCCTCCGGGTTCCCGTGGCCTTCTTCTTGGCCTTCTTCTCCAGCACCACGTAAGGCACCAGGACCAGCAGCCCTGTCAAACGGGCATCCGCTGGGTCTTCTAGAAGGGGAGCCGGATAGTTAACCTGTCCGGACGTCTTCTGCCAGGCCTGTTAAAGGTATTGGGAGTTTAGATCCCACATAGAGTCAAACTATGGAAAGCAAGTGTCCCATAAAGGATAATATAGCTTACCTCGCCAACCGGACACTGCAAGCTGAATCCGTGGTCTTCGGTAGCGGATGCGTGCGCCTCGGCACCCTTGAACAGCACCCTCCATGCCTCTTCGTACCTAGTGTCGAAGAGCCTGCTCAAGGTCCGTGTCACGCGGATCGAACTCCCACAGTTGAAATCCCACCGCTGGCACGGAGAATCCGCGGATGAGCATGACTGACCACGCTGACAAGCTTGAGCTTCTTGTTCACCAGGGTTTGGAGACAGATTGAGTCCGTCGGCTCCTCCGAATCGCCCCACAATAGGTCCTTCTTTTCCGGGAGGTGAGCCGCGTGGGGATGTCAGATCTGAATTCGGGGGCCGTTGCCCATTCAGGGTCACGCAGCTCGGTGATGTAGAACCACCCCGATTGCCACCCTTTGATGGTTTCCACGAAGGCACCTCGAGCCAGTGACGTTGGGCATCTTGCCCACCATGGCGCCCAAGACTGCTATTGCCGCCCACTAAATTCGCTTGACATTGAAGGTCTTTAGCCATAAGCAAGTGGGGCTGGATGCAGAGGAAGGTTTCGCATACCACGATAAACGCCGAGATGTTGAGGATAAAATTGGGCCAGATCATGGAAATCCAGTGCCATAGTAGAACATGAGCCCCGGACAAAGGGGTGGAGGAAGCCCAGTCCACGGAGGAAATGGGGAAGGAATACCACCTCTCATGGGGCCCGGGTGGATGAGCTGCCCTCGTCGGGGAGCCAAGGCGCGATATCGCTGGACAAATATCCGCCTTATGCAGCTTTCTAGATGTGCCCTCCATGACGGAGGAGGCCATCCACTTGCCTCCCGCTCCGGACATGGTTGGAGAAGGTTGAGGTGAGATGTGCAGACTTGGGCGCTGGAGCTCGAGTGCGCAGAGATGGATAAACAAAGGAGGAAGAAGGCATGGGTAAAAAGGTGGATCCTTATCACCTTATATATGGGCGGACGAAACTATGCGTCCCCACCAGCCCGGGAAAACTCGCTTATCTCCCAAGCGCCGCAATCAATGGCGCGGTTGGGTTACCCACGTCCGTATTGATGAGGATCCTGAATAAGGGACACGATCTCCGCCAGTGACAAGACGCGTTAAGAAACCGCCGCTAAACGCTACCGAGGTGGAACAATAAAAACGATTCGAGTAAAGGCTTGGCTTTTGAACAATAAAAACGATTCGATTAAAGGCTTGACCGACAAACCCGTTTGACTGGGGTGAGTAGGGAGGCGTCCTCTCATGAATAATGCCGTGTTCCGCACAAAAGGCATCAAACTCTTTCGAGAAGTACTCTCCACCACGATCTGAACGGACTCGTTTAATTTTCTTTTCGAGTTGATTCTCAACTTCTGCCTTATAGATTTTAAAGTAGTGTAGAGCCTCATCTTTGGTATTTAACAGATACACATAGCAATATCTAGTGGAATCATCTATCAAAGTCATGAAATATTTCTTTCCACCTTTAGTCAACACACCATTCATCTCAGAAAGATCAGAATGTATGAGTTCAAGTGGCGCCAAGTGTCTCTCCTCTGCTGCCTTGTGAGGCTTGCGAGGTTGCTTAGATTGCACACACGAATGGCACTTAGAACCTTTGGCTAAAGTGAAACTCGGGATTAAATTCGATTTTGCTAGCCGCGTCAAAGTGGCGGCAAAGTTCCTCCAGGAATTGGGGAGCTTAGCGATTATGCAGCCCGCGACAAACTTGCCCGGCAACTTGCACTTAAGAAGCTCAAGCTCCTTAACAATGCATATTATCTCATGAGCCTGCTCCAATACAGGGCAGTTTTCAACCATCTTGTAATCGTGGAGCTGCTCTATAATATACATCTCGCCTCGTGATCGGCAGCCCGAACTTAGATTCGAGCGCCCCACAAGTCTCTGGCAGACCGCATATGCAAATATGCGCCAACCAGCTTATCTCCAATCACGCCGTAACCGCCTCGAGGAACACCACAAGGGCCTCCTTGAACGCTTTCTCCTGCTCAGAGCGATCGTTCTGTGGAGTCACACCGCGACCTAGAACACGCTCATGGTCAGAGCTATAAGGTGGTTTTAGTCTGCCAACGCTAAAGTACGCCCCCATAAACGGGACGGTTTCAAAGCAAAGAAGAAACCCGAATTCAAAAACTCCTACACACATTAGGTTTTTGGATTGATAAGTAAATAGGCAGTTTTTTGATTAAATTAATCCATGAATAAATCATGAGCATGACATGAATAGCATTGATAACACACTTATTACGATCTAACAAAGCATGTACTACGCACATAGTAGAAACATCTACGCATATCGCTAGTACTGCTACAACAGTAAGAAACACAAGAGGGATAAGCGAAGTATACCCTCCAATCGGTCACGCGGCGGCGGTGACGGTGGCAGCAGCCGCGCATCCTCGGCGCCTTCTTGTCGGCCTGGGCCTTCTCAAGCAGCTGCACGGTCGGCGCCGGTCGATATGGTGATGACGAAGGTGATGCGGACGAGATGAATGTAAGCGAGCAATGTGTAGTCGCTACCCAAAAACCTAATCGCCCCTCTCCCGTACAGGATCCGGAGAGGCGGGGTTTCGGAGGCCTGCTCTCCCGTCAACCGTGTACGCGGTGAATGGGATAGAGTCACCGGCGGCAGCAGCAACAGATGAACGACGTGGGCGTGGAGGCGGAGATGCATTCTGTTTCGCGGCGGCTAGGGTTGGCAGCGCCCCACATATATATGTGCGGCCGCGCGTGGTGGGACGTGGGCTGAACCCACGTCCAAGTCAGTAGCCCACGATCCGACATCTCAGATTGTGGCCCTACCTGTCAAAGACTCTCCGTTCCTGACCGGCAAAAAGAAGCGCATAGGAGTGAGCTCGGCTCGGCTCAATCCCGCAACTCGCGGCGCGTCGTGACAAGGCGTGGCGTGGCGTGGCGAGGCGAGCGGAGGAGGAGGAGTGCGCGAGGGCTTCTTTTCTTCTCAAGCTCCAATAGCATGAGGGAGAGAATACCTTATAAACCACTCCAACTCTTCTTCCACTAGCATGGTGGGACTAAACTTCCCACCACCTTGTCATGCCACCTACATGGGCCCTTAGAGATCAAATCTAAAATTGTCATATGGGCTCTAGGCCCATCTCATATTTCAACAATCCCCCACCAGATCTCAGGGGCCCATTTTGTCCTTTGTTCCAAACGCTGTTTTGATATACCAGCATTTCAGTGGAGACCGATTAAGGTTGAGCTCCACCTAGACCATATAATTACACTCCTTCACAACTGAACAATGGACTATGCCTTGAATTGTCCGATTTTCGTCAAGAAGTTTCACCACAAGTCTCACTAATACGAGGCTACCGAAGGTCGACCCCTCGGGTGGATCATATTAGTCACACTCCTGGCCTGTTCATGAGCTTGCTAGAGATCACCCCATTCTCATAGACTGTGACTAGCAGTCAGGCTCATATAGGTGTGTTCCTCCAAAGATCGCTCTGTATGATAGCATCTTGCTTATACATATAAGCCTTGGAACACATTAAGACAGTAGTCATCCTTCCATACAGCTTCGAGAGTATTGCATCTCCAAGGGAGTGGGTTAGTAAAGTTACTCTCCTCGCTCACCACCGCTTATTTTCCTGTGTCCTACTTCACGGGATCTCCGATCACATAGGTTGGGTTACTACCATGGCAAGTCATGTGGGTCTCATACCCATCTCCTCGATGCACTATCTATCACAACACGTGATAGCCCTTTTGTAAAGGGATCTCGCGATTCTTAGTCAGATGGACATACTCCAACGCTATCACTCCGAGTTTCTTAATTTTCCGATGATTTTAATCTCATTCTTATGTGTTTATTAGACTTCATGTTGTCCTTTGAAATCTTCACCTTGGTGATGATAAATCGATTGTCACAGTTCATAAGGATAGCCGGACCGGTTTATCAACCAATGGCAAGTCCATCAAAAGATCACGGCCATCCCGCTTGACACCGATGTGTCTAATGTCATATCTCGCTTCCATTGTCGATCTCGTTAAGATCGCTTGCTTGCAAGACTTCCAGAAACAGCGCCACCTCCAAGAGTAAACATATACCCAGTTGTGGCCTTCATCTCATCAGCATCAGAGATCCAATTCGCATCACTATACCCTTCAAGTACCGACGGGTATCCGATATAGTGAAGTCCGTAGTTCATGGTACCTTTCAGATAGCGCATAACTCTCTCAATAGCATGACAATGGACATCACCCGGATTGGAAACAAACCAATTCAGTTTGCTCACAGCAAACGCGATGTCAGGCCTCGTTGCACTAGCTAGGTACATGAATGAACCAATGATTTGAGAGTATCTCAGTTGATCCTTAGCTGTGCCTTCGAACTTTCGGATCAACACACTAGGATCATATGGTGTTTGAGATGGCTTGCAGTCCGAATATCCAAAACGGCTCAACACCTTCTCAACATAATGGGATTGTAGAAGTGTGATCCCACCCTCATTATCTCTCAGTAGCTTGATGTTAAAGATAACATCAGCCACACCAAGGTCCTTCATCTCAAAATTCTGAGATAGAAACGACTTAACCTCCTCAATGACTTTGAGGTTGGTTCCAAATATCAGTATGTCATCAACATACAAGCACAGTATGACTCCTTCGTCCCCACCATGGCGATAGTATACACATTTGTCAGCTTCATTAACTACGAAGCCAACAGATGTCAGAGTTGTATTAAACTTATCATGCCATTGCTTAGGTGCTTGCTTCAGGCCATATAAAGATTTCAGCAACCTACACACCTTTCTTTCCTGACCATCTATCACAAAGCCATCTGGTTGTTGCATGTAGATTTCCTCGTTTAGCTCTCCATTCAGAAAAGCTGTTTTAACATCCATCTGGTGGACGAGAAGACTGTGCGAGGCCGCCAACGAGAGTAATACTCGAATGGTGGTCAGTCTAGCCACAAAGTAATAAGTATCAAGAAATCTTCCTCTTCTTTCCGGTCATATCCCTTGGCCACAAGCCTAGCCTTGTACTTTTCAATCGCACCATCGGACCTAAGCTTCTTTTGAACACCCACTTACATCCCAATGGTTTGCAACCATAGGGACGCCGATGATCTCCCATGTCCCGTTAGCCATGATGGAATCCATCTCGCTCGGACCGCATCCTTCCAAAGAGTCACCGAGAGGCATACGCTCAAATAGAAGTAGGAGTATCATCCACGAGGTACACGAAGAAATCATCACCAAAGGTCTTTGCAGTCCTTTGTCTCTTGACCCTACCAAGAGTTTCCTCGTCATCCTCCTCAGGATTTTCATCATGTGTTCGTTCATAATATTCCATAGGAATGGCAGGCTCAGGAGTCTCCTTGGATTCCTGTCTAGAAGTGCTTTGTACATCTCTCATGGGGAAAAAGTCCTCAAAGAATGTAGCATCCTTAGACTCCATAATTGTACCGACCTTCATGTCAGGTACCTCAGATTTCACTACTAGAAATCTATAGCCAACACTAATCATAGCGTAGCCCAAATTAACACAATCCACAGTCTTTGGTCCAAGCTTACGCTTTTTGGGGATCGGCACATTAACTTTCGCCAAGCAGCCCCAAGTACGTAAATCTGAGTGTTGTCCTTCTCTTGGTCCACTTCTCATAAGGAGTGATCTCGTTATCCTTTGTCCAACTTTATTCGTGACATGACATGATGTCATTATAGCCTTCCCCCACCATGCCTTGGATAAACCCGACGTATCTAACATGGCGTTAACCAAATCAGTTAGAGTACGGTTTTTCCGCTCGGCAACCCCGTTTGACTGGGGTGAGTAGGGAGGCGTCCTCTCATGAATAATGCCGTGTTCCGCACAGAAGGCATCAAACTCTTTCGAGAAGTACTCTCCACCACGATCTGAACGGACTCGTTTAATTTTCTTTTCGAGTTGATTCTCAACTTCTGCCTTATAGATTTTAAAGTAGTGTAGAGCCTCATCTTTGGTATTTAACAGATACACATAGCAATATCTAGTGGAATCATCTATCAAAGTCATGAAATATTTATTTCCACCTTTAGTCAACACACCATTCATCTCACAAATATCAGAATGTATGAGTTCAAGTGGCGCCAAGTGTCTCTCCTCTGCTGCCTTGTGAGGCTTGCGAGGTTGCTTAGATTGCACACACGAATGGCACTTAGAACCTTTGGCTAAAGTGAAACTCGGGATTAAATCCGATTTTGCTAGCCGCGTCATAACTCCGAAACTAATGTGACAAAGACGTGAATGCCAAACTTGATTCATTAACACTTTCGAATGAATATGGTTCACGACTTTATTACGTAAATCATGAGGAAAGGCGGAACATCCTCCGCCTCATAACCTTTTCCAACAAATAGTCCATACTTAGTAACAACTAATTTATTAGACTCGAATACCAACTTAAACCCTTCTCTACATAGAAGGGAGCCACTAACGAGGTTCTTCTTGATGGCGGGGACATGTCAGACGTTCTTTAGTCAGACGATCCTTCCCAAGTAAACTTCAGATCGACCGTGCCAACACCATGAATGAAGCACTCGCGCCATTCCCCATCAATACGGACCCGTGGCTGTGACACAGTAAGAAGAGAACAATGAAATGTCGAGACACATGTGAACACACACTGTATCCACCCACCAATCGGTAGGTCAAACACTTTGGAAAAAGCGATAAATAAATTACCGTACCCGGATGCACCATTTTCATTGTTGTTCACAATCATGTCGACGGACTTGGAGTCCCGTCCCCGACTTCTTAAACTTGTTTGGGCACTTGTTGGCCCAATGTTCATCGAACCACAAGTAAAGCAGCCCTCATCCTTCTTGTTCTTCTTGAAGGTCTTCTTACCCTTCTTCTTGAAGTCGGTATTCTGTTGGACACCGTTCTTTCCCTTGAGCTTGTGGGAATTGGAGTTCTTCTGATGTACCATATTAGCCACGGAAGTTCCTTCGACCCCTTTTCCGTGCGAGTCCTTTGCCCTTGAATTCTGCTCAACACTCAGATGGCCAATGACATCCTCCACAGAGAATTCACGCCTCTGATGTTTCAGAGTGGTGGCAAAGTTCCTCCAGGAATTGGGGAGCTTAGCTATTATGCAGCCCGCGACAACTTCCCCGGTAACTAGCACTTAAGAAGCTCAAGCTCCTTAACAATGCATATTATCTCATGAGCCTGCTCCAATATAGGGCGGTTTTCAACCATCTTGTAATCGTGGAACTGCTCTATAATATACATCTTGCTCCTCGCATCGGCAGCCCGAACTTAGATTCGGCGCCTCCACAAGTCCTTAGCGGTCGCATATGCAAATATCGTCAACCACTTATCTTCAATCACGCCGTAACCGTCCCCGAGGAACACGACGGTGGCCTCCTTGAACACCTTCTCCTGTTCAGAGCGATCGTTCTGTGGGAGTCACACCGCGACCTGAACACGCTCATGGCCGTGAGCCATAAGGTGGTTTTAGTCCGCTAACGCTAAAGTGCGTCCCGTAAACGGGGGCGGTTTCATCTTGAAAGAAAAACCGAATTCAAAAACTCCTACACACATTAGGTTTTTGGATTGATAAGTAAATAGGCAGTTTTTCGATTAAATTAATCCATGAATAAATCATGAGCATGACATGAATAGCATTGATAACACACTGATTACGATCTAACAAAGCATGTACTACGCACATAGTAGAAACATCTACGCATATCGCTAGTAATCGCTACAATGTAAAGAAACACCGAGGATAAGCGAAGTATACCTCCAATCGCCACGCTGGCGGCGTGACGGCGGCGAGCCACGGCATCCTCGGCGGCCCTCTTGTCGGCCTCGGCCTTCTCGGCCAATGCAAGCGGTGGGCGTCGGTCGACATGGTGATGACGAAGGTGATGCGGACGTAGATGAACAGAAGCGGCGATCGCGTAGTCGCTACCAAAAACCTAATCGCCCTCTCCCGTCACGAGATCCGGAGAGGCGGGTTTCGAGGCTCGCTTCTCCGTGAACCGTGTCTGCGGTGAACGGATGGAGCGCCGGCGGCAGCAGCAGCAGAGAACAACGTGGGCGTGAGGCGGAGATGCATTACATTTGGCGGCGGCTTAGGTTGGCGGCCCACATATATATGTGGCGGCGGCGTGAAGAGACGTGGGTTGAACCCACATCCAAGTCGGTAGCCCACGATCCGACGCCTCAGATCGTGGCCCTACCTGTCAAAGACTCCCCGTTCCTGACCGGCAAAAAGAAGCGCATAGGAGTGGAATGGAATGGAGTGGCGTGGAGTGGCGAGGCGAGCGGAGGAGGAGTGCGCGAGGTTTTTTTTTCTTCTCAAGCTCCAATAGCATGAGGGAGAGAATCCCTTATATACCACTCCAACTCTTCTTCCACTAGCATGGTGGAACTAAACTTCCCGCCATCTTGCCATGCCACCTACATGGGCCCTTAGAGATCAAATCTGAAATTGTCATATGGACTCTAAGCCCATCTCATATTTCAACACGGCAGCAGGAAACATCGATGACAGCGGGCGGCAGAGCAGCACGACAGGGGCACAGGCGGCTGTGGGGTGCGCCTGGGCGTGGCTAGGGAGCGCCGCGTGCGGCAGGGCGCAGGCGAGCGCGGCCAGAGGCGAGGCAGGGCGCGCAGGAGCGCGACGATGGTTGTGGTGAGCGCTGGCTCACGGCGTGGTTGTGAAGCATGGAGGAGGCGGTTTTCGGCGGCGGAAACAGAGGGTATAAACGAGAGGAACTGATGAGAGGCTCACCGCGGAGCTCGGTGGCGGGTTCAGGGAGGCCGGGGCGATGGCAAACCGCGACGAACGACGTTGATGTAGGTGAAGAATATGAACTCGATGGCGAGCGTACGAGGCGCCTTGGCTCGATTTCGTGCACGGGCTGGAAAGATGAATACGACGATGGCGGATCTCAGGGACATGGTCTGGAGAAGATCCTCGGCCGCAAACCGCGTATACAAAGGACGACGGCGACCAGAAGCTTGGGTTCGAGCTCGATAGAGAGGGCGCGAGAGAGAGGGGATAGATGGACTAGGGTTCGGATGAGGGCATCCAGCGTTGCTCTTATCCTCTTCGCGTTCTTCCTGTAGACGCACGCATCGAGCATTGACCGGTGAGGAAGCATCCGACAGCGGGAACTCCTATCTGCCGCTAGCCACATTAGTCGATTGGGCCAAGTGCACAGTTGGATATCTTTTTATTATTTTCTGTTAAAAGGATAGCTGCTGTTTTGGATGGAATCAAGGCATCAAATAATTTTTGTTGAATGTGAAACTTAGCACATAATTCACGCACAACATTGTGGTGTTGCATAAAAAGTTTGAAAGCTAATGGAATTGTTCAAGCATCTTTAGAAATTGAAAAGGTCAATTAATATGCTGCTGGACCACTTTATAATTTTTAAGGGCATTTTAATAATTCAATTGAGGTTGGTTAATTCATCAAAATTTCTTACTGAATATTTGCAACACAACAAACATTTATGTTTGATCGTTTGAATAAATAGTAATTTGACTTGCATTTGAATTTGAATTTGACTTGCATTTTTATCAAGTGAAAATTTGGCTTGGTAAAGCATGATGCCATGGCATCATTAGCATGGGTTCACTACAGCATGACAAAAGGGGTGTTACAAATCTCCTCCACTAAAAGAAATCTCGACCCGAGATTTAAGACGTAGAGTAAGGGGGAAAGGTTTGGTTACGAAATCCTAACAAATCTTTTCGGTCTTGATTGCTCTTCTCAAAGAGGTCGGTTGTCGGTGTCAAAACCGGCGGATCTCGGGTAGGGGGTCCCGAACTGTGCGTCTAGGCGGATGGTAACAGGAGACAAGGGGCACGATGTTTTTACCCAGGTTCGGGCCCTCTCGATGGAGGTAAAATCCTACTCCTGCTTGATTAATATTGATGATATGGGTAGTACAAGAGTGGATCTACCACGAGATCAAGGAGGCTAAACCCTAGAAGCTAGCCTATGGTATGATTGTTGTTGTGATTATTGTCCTACGGACTAAAACCCTCCGGTTTATATAGACACCGAAGAGGGCTAGGGTTACACAGAGTCGGTTACAATGGTAGGAGATCTACATATCCGTATTGCCAAGCTTTCCTTCCACGCCAAGGAAAGTCCTATCCGGACACGGGACGAAGTCTTCAATCTTGTATCTTCATAGTCTTGGAGTCCGGCCGATGATGATAGTCCGCTATCCGGACACCCCTAGTCCAGACTCCTCAAGAGCCCCTAACCAGGCTTCAATGACGACGAGTCCGTGCCAGATATTGTCTTTAGGCGTTGCAAGGCGGTTCTCCTCCCAATTCCATGTGCTTGCCGAATAGTGTCCGGCTTCCTTATAAATGTTGCGCTCCTTGGCTTCCTCGCCCAATAATGGCCCTCTTCCACGTGTCGCATTTAATGCGAAAGGCCAAGGTATTTTGCATTTTACCCCTAGCTGCGCTTGAATAAGCTGCCTATAAGAGGCAAGAATCCAGATCCAAATCACACCATCCTCCTTCCGCGAGTACTCATCGGAGCGCTCGACAAAAATCCACTCCATCATGGACCGTCGACGCGGCTCCTCCTCTCGCGCTCCCAGCCCTCAGCCAGGAGATTGGAGGAGATGTTCAGTCCCGCACAACGAGCTAGTATCGCTCCAAGCGGAGGGATACCTTCCTCAGGCCTTTATGGTCCCGGTTCGAGCCGGGCTGGCCACCTACAAAGGTGGAAAACAGGCGGAGAATACCCCCAATCCTTCTAAAGGAGAGCGGGTGTGTTTCGTCCCTTATCTAATAAGGGGGCTCGGATTTCCCATACATCCATTTCTCCGGGGGCTACTGGAGTTCTACGGACTCCAGCTTCATCACCTTACGCCCGCCTCCATTCTGCACATCGCGGGCTTCGTAGCTCTTTGCGAGCTGTTCCTGGGCATCGAGCCCCATTTTGCGTTGTGGAAGAGACTATTTTGCCTCATACCCCATTCTCACGAGGGGTCAATATACCAAGTGGGCGGAACCGAAATATGGCGCATCGCCGGGACCGGATATCTATCCGGAACCCAAAGAAGGCGTCCGAAGACTGGCCCTCGGAATGGTTTTATGTGGAAGATGCTCCACTGCCGGACCCAGTTCGGATCGGCCTCCCGGAGTTCAGCAAGGCTCCTCTGAAGAAATGCCTGAGTTGGCGCCCCCGGAGCCCTCAACAGGAGGAAGACAGGAGCGTCCATGATTTGATGGGCTGGATAAGGTTGCTGGCCCATTCCGGATTGACCATGATTGGAGTCATGGCCACGTGCATTATGCGAGGGGTGCAGCCGCTCCAATATAGGGGCCACCCAATGTGGGATTTCAACGGGGAGAATGACGCCAACGGTCATGGCCGCAAGGGGCCGGGATCGGCCGCAGATCTGGTGAAGATCCTGTCCGGCTTGTACAAGGGGGAGAAGGAGGACTTCCTCCAAATGAGCCCATTGAATGGATTCTCCATGAATAACCCTCGAAGCTGGGTAAGCGGACGCTTGCTCATCCGATCCGTGCTTTCAAAGCTAAGCGCCTTACTTTATGATTTTCGACGCAGGAATTGCGCCGGGATGTGGAGGACATACACAGTCCGGCTCCACAACCCGAGGATCCAGGAAGATCCCTTGATCCGGCCTCCGAAGAGGATCCGGATATAAAGGTGGAGCTGATCGACGGGGTGTTCCACCAGCTTAGCATGGACAATGCTCTAGTCGCCATTACGGCTGACTACCCCGGTTTATCTCCGGCTTCTCAGGTAACTATGACCGGAGCCCTGACACCATCACTTTGTCTGTGCTTATTTCTGACCACCGCATAAGAACGGTGTCACGCAGGAGGTGCCTTCAAGGCGAAGTCGATCCATGGCGGTCGACCAACCAGGGCCGATTCGCCCAAAGAAAGAAAGAGGGTGCGGTGCGAATTGGGACGTCGCCGCAACGGTATGACACGCCACCATTTTTAAGAAAAAGGCCCTGTGAGGTATATTGATGCTCATAACTTTTTCAGAGAAAGAGCGCCACGGATCGTGCCGGAGAGGTCGCCAACCAAGCCTCCGCCACCAGCTCCAACACCTGTCCGGGGAGGCGAAAGAACGTCTTGCCGGATGCTCCTCCAACAGAGGATGCCGGCAGGTTGTCCGCTAGTAGGTGCGAGGTGGAGAGCGCCATGAATCACAAAGGCTGCCGGACGGTTCTTCGTGACGCGTGTTTCTCCCTAAGGTGTTGAATGCCTTTAACGCGGAGACGCGCACCTCTCAGGCTGCTCAAGATGGTTTAACGAGCCACGGCGGTATGTGAAAGACATGCGGGTAAGGGATTTTAATAGTTGTATATGCCAAGAGCCCCGAGACTTAAAGTAGTTAAAATAACTCATTTAAGGATCATTTGATATCTGAGATCTTCGGAGAAGAATACCCAATTGTCCTAGGAGCTACAAGAGTGCAAGGCCCAACTTGAGGCCGCACTAGCCGCTGCAGGAGGAGACACAGAGACCCCCTCCGGTAACACATTATTTCAAAAAGATAAGCGGTGTGCGGCGTGCGTATAAGTCTGACAATGATATTGCAGATGTTGCCGGACTGGATCCGTTCAAGCAACAGCTACTGCGCCAGCTGAAGGCCGGCGAGAGGGTGCTTATGAAGGTGCAGCAGGTGAGGAACAAACTCCAAGAAGCCCACACCCAGCTTGGAGAGGTGCTAAAGGGTGTTCGTGCCCAGCTGTCTGGCTCCGTGAAGGAGAATCAGCGGCTTCGTCGCGGCATCTACAGTAAGTGCTTGAGCAAACTCTTTTGAAAAGAAGAGTTTGGCGAGGAAGTTGATTGACAGAAATGTGTATGTAGGTGTGCTCATAGGTCGCCTCATGGAGGAAATGTCCGTTCAACGGGTGACCAACTTCCCGAAGTTGTGCGCACGAACGTGTTCGGCAGCGATGAGTGGCGTCGCCCAGGCCTTATGGCCGTCCGTCTCCCTACCCGAGGGTCTTGGAGGGCTTATGGAGAAGCTTCAGGAGCACGCAGCGCTTCCGTCTATGGAAGATATCGGCTGTCGTCAAAGGCGCCAGGAGGCTGGGCCATGGTGAAGACGCGTACAAGAAGGCGGATCTGAACCACATGGCGAGGTCGGACTGTGGGGCCCGATGGGAAGGAGATCCTGTGAGCTTGGTGTACGGCCAAGTAGAATTGGCGCTAAGTATTCCCTAACGGATCAGAATTAGACAGCCTGTTAGATGGGATTGAAGAGGAGTACAATCGACCAATGTGACGATGTATTATTTTGAAATGACATGTATAATGCCTTCTAGCGGATTGTAGATCGTTTGTCTTTGCGGACCTTTTGCTTCAACCTCGGGACCCTAGAGTCCAGGTGTGTCCGAATACCCTCACGGTTATGAAAAAGCCGGGCATGCATGGAGACTAGGCGTAGGGGTCATTAGTGCTTTATCGGACAAGTGCCCAACTAGTTATGTTATATTACATGGTTAGTAAGAAACATCTTCGGGGAGAATAGTTCCGTTAGGGGTTCCTTTCTCGGAGGCATGCCCTAAAGTGCATGTCCGGACTGCGAAAAAGCGTAAAAGCATCCGGGGCAGATAAATGAATAAATAAGAAATCATCTTTCAAGTCACCGACCGAATATTCCCTTAAGAACGCTAACTTTCGCTTCACCCGACCGAGGTACACATCCGGTGACCGGCGATAATAATCGCAGAGGTGCTCCTTTACCTCCTAGCCGAACAATCGGGACGTGGGGTAAGCACGAGAGCCAGCAACCTAGCTTGGCCAAACTTAAGTCATATCGATGCATATAATGGTGAATAAAAGGTACATGCGGAAGTTTGACGCATGTGTTGGGCATAAAGCCCGTATAAATAAGCTTCTATTAAAGAAGCCCCCAAGTATAATGAGTGCGAGTAGCACGTCAAGTGTGTGTGAACGATGCGCAAATCAGCCCTCAAGGGCTTTATGAAAAAGGTGGGAGAAAAGAGAGAAACAAGAGACAACTGAAGTATAAAATGTGGATGGAGGAAGGAGACGAACTCTGAGTCCGGCGCTAGGCGTAGAATCTTCGGAGGTGGGCTGCGTTCCATGGGTTCGGCTCGAGTCGGTTGTCCGATGTGTTTCGCAGACGGTATGCTCCGCCGGTCAGGACTTGGTCGATGATGAAAGGACCTTCCCATTTGGGCTTGAGTTTGTCCTTTTCTTGTCCGGAAAGCGAGAACTAGTTCGCCAACATTGTAAGTTTTAGCCCGTATTTCTACGCTTTGATATCTTCGAGTCTGCTGCCGATAGAATGCGGAGCGAGCCTTTGCCACGTCGCGCACCTCCTCCAATGCGTCCAAGCTGTCCTGCTGATCTAACTCGGCTTCTCTTTCTTCGTACATGCGCTTTTCGAGGTGAGTCATGAATTATATCGCAGGCAAAACTGCCTCTGCGCCAGATACCATGAAGAATGGTGTGAATCCGGTAGTACGGTTTGGCGTGGTCCGCAGCCCCAGTCGGAGTCGAGCTCCTCTACCCAAAGTCGTGTTAGATTCCGTGAGGACCGCACTAATCTGGGTTTGATGTCGCTCATGATTAGACCATTTGCTCGTTCAACTTGACCGTTGGTTTGAGGGTGATAGATCGAGCGTAGTCGAGCTTAATGCCCATATTTTTGCACCAGAGTTTAACCTCGTCGGCCGTGAAGTTCATGCCGTTATCGGTGATGATGCTGTGGGGGACACCGTAACGGTGTGCTACCCCGGATATGAAGTCTATCACAGGTCCGGATTTGGCCGTTTTAACTGGCTTGGCCTCTATCCGTTTGGTGAATTTGTCCACCATGACCAATAGGTATTTTTGCTTGTGGGTTCCCCTTTTAAGGGGTCCAACCATGTCAAGCCCCCAGGCCGCAAACGGCCAGGTGATGGGTATAGTTTTGAGGGCGGTGGGTGGCATGTGGCTCTGATTAGCAAAGAGCTGACAACCGACGCATCGTTGGACTAAGTCCTGAGCATCTGCCCGGGCCGTCGGCCAATAAAATCATGTACGGAAGGCCTTACCTACAAGGGCCCGGGCTGCAGCATGGTGTCCGCCTAGTCCGGCGTGAATTTCAGCCAGAAGATTTCGCCCTTCCTCTTCGGAGATGCACCTTTGAAGGACTCCGGTTGCGCTTTTCTTATAAAGTTCCCCCTCATGGACCTTGTAGGCTTTAGATCGCCAAACTATGCAGCGGGCCTCATTTTGGTCTTCAGGAAGTTCCTGCCTAATTAAGTAGGCTAGGAATGGTTCCGTCCACGGGGCAATGACTGCCATTATTTCGAAAGGTGTTATGTCATTGGCTGAGCCACCGGTTGTGTCAGAATGTTCGGTGATGGGCGGTGCGGTTGGTTCCGTATTGTTGTTTCCGGACTCCTCTTCCCATACTACGGATGGCTTAAAGAGACGCTCCAGGAAGATGTTTGGAGGGGCGGCGTCGCGTTTTGCGCCGATGCGTGCCAACACGTCGGCTGCCTGGTTATTATCCCGGGCTACATGGTGGAATTCGAGTCCTTTGAACCGAGCTGACATTTTTAAGACGGCATTACGGTAGGCTGCCATTTTCGGATATTTGGCATCAAAGTCTCCATTTACTTGTGATATTGCGAGGTTTGAATTGAATCCCCACGGACCTCGAGGCGTTGAATGCCCATGGAGATTGCCATCCGGAGACCGTGCAGGAGGGCCTCGTATTCGGCTGCGTTGTTGGAGTCTGTGTACATTATTTGAAGTATGTATTGGACTATGTCTTCGGTTGGGGACGTCAAAACGATGCCAGCCCCCAAGCCGGCTAACATTTTAGAGTCGTCGAAATGCATGATCCAATTGGAGTATGCGTCGTACTCTTTAGGGAGTTCGGCTTCAGTCCATTCAGCGACGAAGTCAGCCAAGACTTGCGACTTTATAGCTCGCCGTGGTTTGTAGGTCATGTCAAATGGTAAGAGCTCGATGGCCCATTTTCCAATCCTACCCGTCGCGTCGCGGTTGTTTATGATGTCGTTGAGGGGTACTTCGGAGGCCACTGTTATCGAACACTCTTGAAATTAGTGTCGCAGCTTCCGGGATGCCATGAACACCGCGTATGCTATATTTTGATAATGCGGGTACCGGGACTTGCATGGAGTTAAGACGATGGATCGTAGTACCTTTGGTTTTGAAGAGGGAATTTATGCCCTTCTGTTTCTCGTTCGACGACGAGCACCGCGCTTACAACTTGATGTGTTGCCGTGATATATAACAACATTAGTTCGCCCAGGTTAGGCGCGGCCAGGACCGGATTTGTTGCCAATATGGCCTTTATTTCTTCGAGTCCGCGATGGCGGCAGATCCGTCCCACTCAAAGTGTTGGTGCGCCGAGGAGGCGATAGAGGGCAATGCCTTTTCTCCCAAACGGAGATGAAGCGGCTTAGAGCCGCCACGCATCGATCAATTTTGTATTTGTTTGAGGTCTTTTGGAATATCCACCGTGACATGAGCTCGGATCTTGGCTGGGTTTGCTTCAATTCCTCTACGGATACAATGAATCCTGGGAGCTTTCCGCCGGTACACAAAACGATTTTTCCGGGTTCACAAATGTCATATGCTCGGAGGTTATCGAATGTGAGCCTCAAGTCGTCTACTAGAGTTTCGACGTGTTTGGTCTTGACGACCACGTCGTCTACGCATGCCTCTACTGTTTTGCCGATCTGGGTAGCCAGACATGTCTGAATCATGCGCTGATATGTTGCACCGGCGTTTTTTAGTCCGAAGGGCATCGTGTTGAAGCAGAATGGTATGTATGGAGTAATGAATGTCGTTGCGGCTTGGTCCGCCTCCGCCATCTTGATTTGATGGTAGCCGGAGTATGCGTCGAGGAAGCACAATGAATCGTGTCCTGCGGTAGCATCAATTATTTGATCGATGTGGGGAAGGGGGAAAGGATCCTTTGGACAAGCCTTGTTAAGGTCTTTAAAATGGACACAAAGGTGCCAGGATTTGTCCCTTTTTGGTACCATTACCAGGTTTGCTAGCCAATCCGGATGTTTGATGTCTCTGATGAATCCAGCTTCCAATAGTTTGGCTAGCTCCTCTCCCATTGCCTGTCTTTTGGGTTCGGAAAATCGCCGAAGAGCCTGTTTGGCTGGCTTGAATCCTTTTAGGATGTTTAGGCCGTGTTACGCTAATCTGCGTGGGATCCCTGGCATATCTGAAGGGTGCCAGGCAAAGATGTCCCAATTCTCCCGAAGGAATTCTCGTAGTGCGGCGTCTACATCGGGGTTTAACTGTGCCCCAATGGAGGCCGTCTTTGTTGGGTCCGTTGGATGGACCTGGAATTTGACTATTTCGTCCGCTGGTTTAAAAGAGGTGGACTTGGATCTCTTATCGAGTATCACATCGTCCCTGTTCACCGTAGAGCGCGGCGTAGTGAGTTCCTCCGCTGCTAGGGCTTCGGATAGTGCCTCTAGGGCTAATGCGGCTGTCTTGTTTTCGGCGCGGAGTGCTATGTCCGGGTCACTGGCAAGGGTGATGGTTCCATTGGGCCCGGGCATTTTAAACTTCATGTACCCGTAATGGGGTATGGCTTGGAAAATTGTAAATGCCTCTCGTCCTAATAAAGCGTGATATCCGCTGCTGAACGGGGCCACTTGGAACGTGACCTCCTCGGACCTGTAATTGTCCGGCGAGCTGAGCACCACATCAAGTGTGATTTTTCCTGTGCAGCGTGCTTCCCGGCTAGGGATTATTCCTCTAAAGGTTGTGCTGCTTCGCTCAATGCAGCTCCAGTCTATTTCCATTTTTCGAAGGGTTTCCTCGTAGATGAGGTTTAATCCGTTGCCGCCATCCATGAGTACCTTGGTAAGACGAAAGCCGTCCACTATTGGACTGAGGACCAATGCGGCTGGTGCTCGGGCTGTTCGGAATTTAGGTTCGTCCCTGGCGTTGAAGGTGATAGCCGTGTCGCACCATGGATTTGTTGTTGCTACTTGGTAGACTTCGGCGAGGCTACGGATTGTTCTTTTTCACATATTATTTGATGCGAAAGTCTCGAAGACTGTTAATACCGTACTGGTACTGTTGGGGTGGGTCTCCGGGGCTAGAAGCGCTTCGCCACTTTTGGCCACCTACCGTAGTATCCAACATGCTCGAAGGCTATGAGTTGGAGTGGCGCCCTCTGTACTATGAATTTTACAGGGTCCGCTGAGCCATCCCTCCAGTACGGTTCCGTGCCCTTTATGGGTTTTTGCTTTTTGGTTCTTGTCCCGGGTGCCTGAGCATGGTGCACCCTTTTGTTTCGGACTAGGGTTGTGTTCGGAGCCGGATTGTCCCAAAACTTAGTTTCGGTTTTCCGGACACTCTCCATCGCACAGTATTTTCGTACTATGGATGCCAGGTCGGCGAAGCGTGTAATTTCGCGACGACTTACGGCGTTCAAGATTCCCTTGTCCGTGCAATTGTTGCAGAAAATTGAAATTGCGTTTTCCTCACGGCAGTCCTTTATCCTGTCCATAACCAGGAGGAATCTGGCCCAGTAATGATGTACTGTTTCAGCGGGCTCTTGCCGGATTTGAGATAGATCGCTTATGTTTGGGTGGGCGGGTGGAATTAATTCCGGAACCCTGCCCAACTTGAGGCTCAAGGGCCGAAAAGTTTCTGAATTTGGAAGCTTGGATTGCTGGATGTCGTCCAACGAATCTGGTCCGCTGCCTGACTTTAGGTTCAGTACTTGATTGACGTCCGTCCCTCCGCGGGAATCCGGCATGGAGGGGTCAGGAGTCCGGACATAAATGGTTTTCAATACAGGGGGAGAATCGTCGCGTTGTTCTTCTACCACAGCAACGTGATGGGTAACCTGGGGAGAGTCTATCTCTCTCAGATCGGTTTTAAGCCCAATCTGATTATAGTCTGTAGCGACTCCCAGGACGGCGAAGCGATCCAAAAGCTCGTTTACGGAAGAGAGCTCCATTGGATCTAGCTGCTCGGTAAATTCCGAGTTGACATGAAGATCGCTTTTGATGACCCGAGAGGTCATCGTCGGAGCGGCGGCCGAGCTGGCGGTCATAAGAAAACCACCCAGCCGGATAGTTTGGCCGGCGACCAAAGCTCCTTTAGCAATGGTACCGTCTTTAAAGATGGGAAGAGGCATCCTTCCTGATCGTGATGGCACAGAGGAACTCTCAATGAAAGCACCAATGTCGGTGTCAAAACCGGCGGATCTCGGGTAGGGGGTCCCGAACTGTGCGTCTAGGCGGGTGGTAACAGGATACTAGGGGCACGATGTTTTTACCCAGGTTCGGGCCCTCTCGATGGAGGTAAAACCCTACTCCTGCTTGATTAATATTGATGATATGGGTAGTACAAGAGTGGATCTACCACGAGATCAAGGAGGCTAAACCCTAGAAGCTATCCTATGGTACGATTGTTGTTGTGATTGTTGTCCTATGGACTAAAACCCTCCGGTTTATATAGACATCGGAGAGGGCTAGGGTTACACAGAGTCGGTTACAATGGTAGGAGATCTACATATCCGTATTGCCAAGCTTGCCTTCCATGCTAAGGAAAGTCCTATCCGGACACGGGACGAAGTCTTCAATCTTGTATCTTCATAGTCTTGGAGTCCGGCCGCTGATGATAGTCCGCCTATCCGGACACCCCCTAGTCCAGGACTCCCTCATCGGTCCATGGCGTTGATGTCTTCATTTTCCACCATGTCTTTGCGTCATGACGAACTTGGCATATTTTATTTATGAACTTCATGGTACTTATGAATAGGGTAAGAGGGGAAACTATATAAGCACAGATTTAACAAAGTCGAGCTTCATACGGTTAACTCAGCGGATGAAGCATAAAGTATCTCTCGAGTTGAATAAATGAAGCACATCAAGAGCAAGATACATTTATAAGGTATGAGGAGGTCACACGGGCAGGCAATCATTGGATGCCTATGAGAGATGATGAAAGGGGTCCAAAGCAACAAGGAATGAATATTGCGTCTGATACCAAAAATGGAACATCGTAAGGAAGGTGGCTCGCGGAAACGCACACGAAGCCAAGTGCAAGGGTAATTTTGGATACAAGGATCACAGTCATTTACATGAAACTTCATAATAAACCAGAGAGTTTCGAAAAGGAATTATAAAGAATGATAGGCTCAAGGCAGAATGATAACCGACCACATGGGCAACTGGAATATACAGTCGCAAGAGCTACGGAAAGATAAAGCACACTTTACCAATATGTATTTGAGGACTCGAATATCTCTGAATCATTAGGATGTTCAGAATCGGAGTGATCAACATTCATACCACAATGTTGAATGAGAACAGTGGTGGCATCTTGTGCGATCATGGTACAAGGTTTGTCGGAGGGGCACTATGTCGGCTATGTTGGTAACAACGTCGGTACCAAGGGCAGGGGACGAAGAGAACCATTTTCCTGCTCGTCAAGACGAGGCGGACCAATAGGCAAAGTTTTCATCCATCAGTGGTTACCGGAATGTTATCAACAATAGTAACAGGATCTTACTGACAGAATTGTACACCGAGGTGTTTACATAAGCAGGGAAATATTATTGCTTAGATCATATAAATTATTTGAAAGGTTAAACAGATCAATGGAAAGGAAAATATGTTTACTCATAAGTATTATGAGCATATCCTTCTGAAAGACAAGAGGAGCATGATATACATGACTGAAAAATTAGTACATATCCATTTGGATAATGGGGCAAGGAATTCCATGATGTTTACCCATAAAATGGGGTTTGGATAATTGATCAAGAAACTTATAACATTGTGCTTCCAATGCTCTTTTTGATGTTCGAAGTACCACAATCATGCTTTGGGGTAGCAATTATATGGTGTTAATGTAAAGATTAGGTTTGAATATCATAAGAGATACAAAGGAACAATTTCAAGAATAGGAAGGAACTCAAGGTATAAACAAAACATGACCAAGTCTGTATTGGAAGGAAAAACAAGGATGTTGCTAATGACAACAAAAAATATCGAGGGGTGTGATGATGAGGTAACAACAAGGTGACATGATCAAAATGAAGATTTGATGAAGCAGAAGGTCAAACCACGGATATGACACAAACTCAGGATCAATCTTGTTGTTCAACGTGGAACAATATGGCGAAGAGGCTCGACATAAGCTTTGCTCATCATAAAAAATTGTGCTCCGGGAAGAAGGACTAGGTAGCACAGTTATGAGGACGATAATGATGTAGCCGTTCAGGCTAGGAATGACATGATTGAGTTTAAATTTCCTGGCAACAAAATTATTAGGGGGTATCGAATTGTAGTGTAAATTCGATTCACTCATCAGTGTTCTCGAGTAACGAAACAACTCAAAATCCGTGGAATGACTAAAACGGCGAGAAGTATTATTCCAGGAAGAATTCATAGGAGGTAGTGCAATGGCCCGATATACTCGAGATGCCAGAGGGTAATACTCGAAGGTAGATCAGAATTAGAGGTTGGACTACTGTATTCATCGGCGGAAGACAAGTGTTTTAACTTGTCCGAGAACTAGAATCAAGGGAGAAGAACATGGTCAGAATCACGATTGTAAAGGACCAATCCACGAATACAAGATGAATTTTTACCAACGGTATAATTATTGTTACGAGAAGCTTCCATGATAAGATCTGCATCGTGCCCATGGGCATGAACACAAAGTTGAAGGCCGACTCCGACTTCTTCAACGCATATGAAGGAAATATGCCCTAGAGGCAATAATAAAGTTATTATTTATTTCGTCATATCATGATAAATGTTTATTATTCATGCTAGAATTGTATTAACCGGAAACATGATACATGTGTGAATACATAGACAAACATATAGTAACTAGTATGCCTCTACTTGACTAGCTCATTAATCAAAGATGGTCATGTTTCCTGACCATAGACATGTGTTGTCATTTGATTAGTGGGATCACATCATTAGAAGAATGATGTGATTGACATGACCTATTTTGTTAGCCTAGCACTTGATCGTTTAGTATACTGCTATTGCTTTCTTCATGACTTATACAAAGTTCACTGCAACTATGAGATTGTGCAACTCCGTGTACCGGAAGAACACTTTGTGTGCTACCAAATGTCACAACGTGAATCGGGTGATTATAAAGGTGCTCTACGGTGTTTCGAAGGTTCATGTTGAGTTGGCATAATTCGAGATTAGGATTTGTCACTCCGATTGTCGGAGAGGTATCTCTGGGCCCTCTCGGTAATACTCATCACTTAAGCCTTGCAAGCATATAACTAATGAGTTAGTTATGAGATGACGTATTACAGAACGAGTAAAGAGACTTGCCGGTAACGAGATTGAACTAGGTATTGGATACCGACGATCGAATCTCGGGCAAGTAACATACCGATGACAAAGGGAACAAAGTATGTTGTTATGCGGTTTGACCGATAAAGATCTTCGTAGAATATGTAGGAACCAATATGGGCATCCAGGTCCCGCTATTGGTTATTGACCAGAGACGTGTCTCGGTCATGTCTGCATTGTTCTCGAACCGTAGGGTCCGCACGCTTAAGGTTTCGATGACAGTTATATTATGAGTTTATGTATTTTGATGTACCGAAGTTCGTTCGGAGTCCCGGATATGATCACGGACATGACGAGGAGTCTCGAAATGGTCGAGACATAAAGATTGATATATTGGACGGATATATTTGGACACCGGAAAGGTTCCGGGAGAGTTTGGGAATATACCGGAGCTCCGGGAGGTTACCGGAACCCCCCGGGAAGTATATGGGCCTTATTGGGCCCATGTAGGAGGAAGAGAGAAGGAGCAGGAGGGGCGTGCCCCCAAGCCCAATCCGAATTGGGGAGGGGTGCCGGCCCCCCTTTCCTTTCTCCTTCCCTCTTCCTTCCTACTACTAGTACTACTTCCTACTACTAGTACTCCTTCCTTCCCTCCAAATAAGATTAGGAAAAAACCTACTTGGAGTAGGTTTCCCCCTCCCTATGGCGCGCCCCTTGGGCCGCCACCTCCTCCCTCCCTCCTTTATATACGGGGTAGGGGCACCCTAGAACACACAAGTTGATCATTGATCGTTCCTTAGCCGTGTCGGTGCCCCCTCCACGATATTACACCTCGATCATATTGTAGCGGTGCTTAGGCGAAGCCTGCGACAGAGAACATCAAGATCGTCACCACACCGTCGTCTTGACGGAACTCCCCTCGGAGCCTCTCTGGATTGGAGATCGAGGGTGCGTCATCGAGCTGTACGCGTGTCAAGAACTCGGAGGTGCCGAGTAACGGTGCTTGGATCGGTCGGGCCGGGAGGACGTCGACTACTTCCTCTACGTTGCGTCAGCGCTTCCGCTTCGGTCTCACGAGGGCGTAGACAACACTCTCCCCTCGTTGCTATATCATCACCATGATCTTGCGTGTGCGTAGGAAATTTTTTAAAATTACTACGTTAACAACAGTGGCATCCGAGCCTAGGTTTTTATGGTTTGATGTTATTTGCACGAGTAGAACACAAGTGAGTTGTGGGCGATATAAGTCATACTGCTTACCAACATGTCATACATTGGTTCAGCGGTATTGTTGGATGAAGCGGCCCGGACCGACATTACGCGTACGCTTACGCGAGACTGGTTTTACCGCCGTGCTTTGCACACAGGTGACTAGCGGGTGTCAGTTTCTCCAACTTTAGTTGAACCGAGTGTGGCTACGCCGGTCCTTGCGAAGGTTAAAATAGCATCAACTTGACAAACTATCGTTGTGGTTTTGATGCGTAGGTGAGATTGGTTCTTGCTTAAGCCCGTAGCAGCCACGTAAAATTTGCAACAACAAAGTAGAGGACGTCTAACTTGTTTTTGCAGGGCATGTTGTGATGTGATATGGTCAAGAGGTGATGCTATATTTTATTGTATGAGATGATCATGTTTTGTAACCGGTTATCGGCAATCGGCGAGAGCCATATGGTTGTCGCTTTATTGTATGAAATGCAACGCATACAGTAATTGCTTTACTTTATCACTAAGCGGTAGCGATAGTCGTAGAAGCAATAGATGGCGTGACGACAACGATGCTACGATGGAGATCAAGGTGTCGCGCCGGTGACGATGGTGATCACGACGGTGCTTCGAAGATGGAGATCACAAGCACAAGATGATGATGGCCATATCATATCACTTATATTGATTGCATGTGATGTTTATCCTTTATGCATCTTATCTTGCTTTGATTGACGGTAGCATTTTAAGATGATCTCTCACTAAAATTATCAAGTAGTGTTCTCCACGAGTATGCACCGTTGCCAAAGTTCGTCGTGCCGAGACACCACGTGATGATCGGGTGTGATAAGCTCTCGTCCATCTACAACGGGTGCAAGCCAGTTTAGCACACGCAGAATACTCGAGTTAAACTTGACGAGCCTAGCATATGCGATATGGCCTCGGAACACGGAGACCGAAAGGTCGGCGTGAATCATATAGTAGATATGATCAACATAATGATGTTCACCATTGAAAACTACTCCATCTCACGTGATGATCGGTTATGGTTTAGTTGATTTGGATCACGTAATCACTTAGATGACTAGAGAGATGTCTGTCTAAGTGGGAGTTCATAAGTAATATGATTAATTGAACTTAAATTTATCATGAACTTAGTACTGATAGTATCTTGCTTGTCTATGTTTGTTTGTAGATAGATGGCTCGTGTTGTTGTTCCGTTGAATTTTAATGCGTTCCTTGAGAAAGCAAAGTTGAAAGATGATGGTAGCAATTACACTAATCGGGTCCGTAACACGAGGATTATCCTCATTGCTGCACGAAGAGTTACGCCCTGGAAGCACCGCTGGGTGCGAACTTTATTCGATGCAACTGACGACGTTAAGAACGTCTGGCGAGCAAAGCTGATGACTACTCTATAGTTCGATGTGCCATGCTTTACGGCTTAGAAGCGGGTCTTCAACGGCGTTTTGAGCGTCATGGAGCATATGAGATGTTCCAGAGTTCAAGTTAATATTTCAAGCAAATGCCCGGATTGAGAGATATGAAGTCTCCAATAAGTTCTATAGCTGCAAGATGGAGGAGAATAGTTACATCGGTGAACATATACTCGTAATGTCTGGGTATAACAATCACTTGATTCAACCGGGAGTTAATCTTCACGATGATAGTGTTATTGATGTAATTCTTCAATCATCGCCACCAAGCTACAAGAGCTTTGTGATGAACTATAATATGCAAGGGATGAACAAGACTATTCGAGCTCTTCGCGATCTTTGAAAGCATGGAGGTAGAAATCAAGAAGGAGCATCAAGTGTTGATGGTCAACAAGACCACTAGTTTCAAGAAAAGGGCAAAGGAAAGAAGAAGGAACTTCAAAAGAACAGCAAGCAAGTTGCTGCTCAAGAGAAGAAACCCAAGTCTGGACCTAAGCCCAAATCGAGTGCTTCTCTTGCAAGCGGATCGGTCACCGAAGCGGAACTGCCCCAAGTATTTGGCGGATAAGAAGGATGGCAAAGTGAACAAAGGTATATGTGTTATACATGTTATTGATGTGTACCTAACTAGAGCTTGTAGTAGCACTGGTATTTGATCTTGGTTACATTGCTAAT
The DNA here is from genome assembly GCA_021437245.1 of Aegilops speltoides. Taxonomy (NCBI): domain Eukaryota; kingdom Viridiplantae; phylum Streptophyta; class Magnoliopsida; order Poales; family Poaceae; genus Aegilops; species Aegilops speltoides. The sequence goes on along the minus strand of CM038146.1, from coordinate 396,738,521 downwards.
ATTTGCAACTCAAAGCAGGACTACGGAATAAGCGAGCATCGCCAGGGACGAGGTGACGATGCGCGTGGGAAATGGTTCCAAAGTCGATGTGATCGCCGTCGACACGCTACCTCTACATCTACCATCGGGATTAGTTTTAGACCTAAATAATTGTTATTTGGTGCTGCGTTGAGCATGAATATTATATCTGGATCTTGTTTGATGCGAGACGGTTATTCATTTAAATCGAGAGAATAATGGTTGTTCTATTTATATGAGTAATATCTTTTATGGTCATGCACCCTTGAAGAGTGGTCTATTTTTATTGAATCTCGATAGTAGTGATACACATATTCATAATGTTGAAGCCAAAAGATGCAGAGTTGATAATGATAGTGCAACTTATTTGTGGCACTGCTGTTTAGGTCATATCGGTGTAAAACGCATGAAGAAACTCCATACTGATGGACTTCTGGAATCACTTGATTATGAATCACTTGGTACTTGCGAACCGTGCCTCATGGGCAAGATGACTAAAACGCCGTTCTCCGGTACTATGGAGAGAGCAACAGATTTGTTGGAAATCATACATACAGATGTATGTGGCCCGATGAATGTTGAGGCTCATGGCGAATATCGTTATTTTCTCACCTTCACAGATGATTTGGGCAGATATGGGTATATCTACTTAATGAAACACAAGTATGAAACATTTGAAAAGTTCAAAGAATTTCAGAGTGAAGTAGAAAATCATCGTAACAAGAAAATAAAGTTTCTACGATCGATCGTGGAGGAGAATATTTGAGTTCTGAGTTTGGTTTACATTTGAAACAATGCGGAATAGTTTAGCAACTCACGCCACCGAACACCACAACGAAATGGTGTGTCCGAGCGTCAGAATCGTACTTTACTTGATATGGTGCGATCTATGATGTCTCTTACCGATTTACCGCTATCGTTTTGGGGTTATGCTTTAGAGACGGCGCATTCACGTTAAATAGGGCACCATCAAAATCCATTGAGGCGACGCCTTATGAACTATGGTTTGGCAAGAAACCAAAGTTGTCGTTTCTTAAAGTTTGGGGCTACGATGCTTATGTGAAGAAACTTCAACCGATAAGCTCGAACCCAAATCGAGAAATGTGTCTTCATAGGATACCCAAAGGAAATGTTGGGTACACCTTCTATCACAGATCCAAGGCAAAACATTCGTTGCTAAGAATGGATCCTTTCTAGAGAAAGAATTTCTCTCGAAAGAAGTGAGTGGGAGGAAAGTAGAACTTGATGAGATAATCAGATCTACTCCCTTGTTGGAAGGTAGTTCATCACGAGAACCGGTTCCGTGACAACTACACCAACTAGTGAGGAAGCTAATGATATTGATCATGAAACTTCAGATCAAGTTTCTGCTGAACCTCGTGGTCTACGAGTAAGATCCGCACCAGTGATGGTACGGTAATCCTGTTCGGAAGTCATGTTACTTGACCATGATGAACCTACAAACTATGAGGAAGCGATGATGAGCCCAGATTCCGCAAAATGGCTGGAGGCCATGAAATCGAGATAGGATCCATGTAGGAAAACAAAGTATGGACTTTGGTTGACTTGCCGATGATCGGCAAGCCATTGAGAATAAATGGATCTTTAAGAAGAAGACCGACGCTGATGGTAATATTCTCGTCTATAAAGCTCGACTTGTTGCGAAAGGTTTTCGACAAGTTCAAGGGGTTGACTACGATGAGACTTTCTCACCCGTAGCGATGCTTAAGTCTGTCCGAATCATGTTGGCTATTGCTGCATTTCATGATTATGAAATTTGGCAAATGGATGTCAAGACTGCATTGTTGAATGGATTTCTAGAAGAAGAGTTGTATATGATGCAGCCGGAAGGTTTTGTTGATCCAAAAGGTGCTGACAAAGTGTGCAAGCTCCAACGTTCCATTTATGGACTGGTGCAAGCATCTCGGAGTTGGAATAAACGTTTTGATAGTGTGATCAAAGCATATGGTTTTATCTGAGACTTTTGGAGAAGCTCAGTATTTACAAGAAAGTGAGTGGGAGCTCAGTAGCATTTCTAGTTTTATATGTTGATGACATATTATTAATTGGAAATGATATAGAATTTCTGGATAGCATAAAGGGATACTTGAATAAAAGTTTTTCGATGAAAGACCTCGGAGAAGCTGCTTACATATTAGGCATCAAGATCTATAGAGATAGATCAAGACGCTTAATAGGACTTTCACAAAGCACATACCTTGACAAAATATTGAAAAAGTTCAATATGGATGAGGCAAAGAAAGGATTCTTGCTGGTGCTACAAGGTGTGAAGTTGAGTCGAACTCAATGCCCGACCACAGCAGAAGATAGAGAGAAAATGAAAAATGTTCCCTATGCTTCAGCCATAGGCTCTATCATGTATGCAATGCTGTGTACCAGACCTGACGTATGCTTAGCAATAAGCTTAGCAGAAAGTTCCAAAGTAATCCAGAGTGGATCATCGGACAGCGGTCAAGAACATCTGAAATACCGAAAAGGACTAAGGATATGTTTCTCATATATGGAGGTGACAAAGAGCTAGTCGTAAATGGTTACGTCGATGCAAGCTTTGACACCGATCCGACGATTCTAAATCGCAAACCGGATCGTGTTTTTATTAAGCGGTGGAGCTGTAAGTTGGTGCAGTTCTAAACAAAGCGTCGTGGCGGGATCTACATGTGAAGCGGAGTACATAGCTGCTTCAAGCAGCAAATGAAGGAGTCGGATGAAGGAGTTCATTTCGATATAGGTGTCATACCTAGTGCATCGGGACCAATGAAGATCTTCTGTGACAATACTGGAGCAATTGCCTTGGCAAAGGAATCTAGATTTCACAAGAGGACCAAGCACATCAAGAGACGCTTCAATTCCATTCGGGACCAAGTCCAAGTGGGAGACATAGAGATTTTCAAGATACATATGGATCTGAATGTTGCAAACCCATTGACTAAGCCTCTCTCACGAGCAAAACATGATCAGCACCAAGACTCCATGGGTGTTAGAATCATTACTATGTAATCTAGATTATTGACTCTAGTACAAGTGGGAGACTGAAGGAAATATGCCCTAGAGGCAATAATAAAGTTATTATTTATTTCCTCATATCATGATAAATGTTTATTATTCATGCTAGAATTGTATTAACCGGAAACATGATACATGTGTGAATACATAGACAAACATATAGTCACTAGTATGCCTCTACTTGACTAGCTCATTAATCAAAGATGGTCATGTTTCCGACCATAGACATGTGTTGTCATTTGATTAGTGGGATCACATCATTAGAAGAATGATGTGATTGACATGACCCATTTTGTTAGCCTAGCACTTGATCGTTTAGTATACTGCTATTGCTTTCTTCATGACTTATACAAAGTTCCTGCAACTATGAGATTGTGCAACTCCCGTGTACCAGAAGAACACTTTGTGTGCTACCAAACCTCACAACGAATCGGGTGATTATAAAGGTTCTCTCTGGTGTTTCCAAGGTTCATGTTGAGTTGGCATAATTCGAGATTAGGATTTGTCACTCCGATTGTCGAGAGGTATTTCGGGCCCTCTCGGTAATACTCATCACTTAAGCCTTGCAAGCATATAACTAATGAGTTAGTTATGAGATGACATATTACGAGCGAGTAAAGAGACTTGCGGTAATGAGATTGAACTAGGTATTGGATACCGACGATCGAATCTCGGGCAAGTAACATACCGATGACAAAGGAACAAAGTATGTTGTTATGCGGTTTGACCGATAAAGATCTTCAGTAGAATATGTAGGAACCAATATGGGCATCCAGGTCCCGCTATTGGTTATTGACCGAGACGTGTCTCGGTCATGTCTACATTGTTCTCGAACCGTAGGGTCCGCACGCTTAAGGTTTCGATGCGCTTATATTATGAGTTTATGTATTTTGATGTACGAAGTTCGTTCGGAGTCCCGGATATGATCACGGACATGACGAGGAGTCTCGAAATGGTCGAGACATAAAGATTGATATATTGGACGGATATATTTGGATACCGGAAAGGTTCCGGGAGAGTTTGGGAATATACCGGAGCTCCGGGAGGTTACCGGAACCCCCCGGGAAGTATATGGGCCTTATTGGGCCCATGTAGGAGGAAGAGAGAAGGAGCAAGGGAGGCGCCCCAAGCCCAATCCGACTTGGGGGGGGGCCGCCCCTTCCTTTCTCCTTCCCCCTCTTCCTTCCTACTACTAGTACTACTTCCTACTACTAGTACTCCTTCCTTCCCCCTCCAAATAAGATTAGGAAAAAGGGGGGAAACCTACTTGGAGTAGGTTTCCCCCTCCCTATGGCCCCCCTTGGGCGGCCACCTCCTCCCTCCCTCCTTTATATCTACGGGGTAGGGGGCACCCTAGAACACACAAGTTGATCATTGATCGTTCCTTAGCCGTGTGCGGTGCCCCCCTCCACGATATTACACCTCGATCATATTGTAGCGGTGTTTAGGCGAAGCCTGCGACAGAGAACATCAAGATCTTCACCACACCATCGTCTTGTGGAACTCCCCTCGAGCCTCTCTTGGATTGGAGATCGAGGGTGCGTCATCGAGCTGTACGCGTGTCAAGAACTCGGAGGTGCCGGAGTAACGGTGCTTGGATCGGTCGGACCGGGAGGACGTACGACTACTTCCTCTACGTTGAGTCAATGCTTCCGCTTCGGTCTACGAGGGTACGTAGACAACACTCTCCCCTCGTTGCTATATCAGCACCATGATCTTGCGTGTGCGTAGGAAAAATTTTAAAATTACTACGTTACCCAACAGCATAACCTTTCATTCGCTCTCACTTTCGATGAAGTTCTAGTGTTGAAATTTTATCTGGCGTAACACCAGTAGGGTATGACCTGCAGAAGTTTTTGGGTTCCCACAAATGGCATAAGCATAGATACAACCCACCAGGGCGAACCTATAACACACACTTATAGAACCAACAGATACAAGCTCGAAAGCAGAGGGATGAGGACACAAAGTCGCTGATACAATTCACTAAAGGCATTTTGTGTCAGGGGAAATTCGTCAATTATTTAAAACATGACGGAACTGTATGTAGTAATCCACCGAACAATCAGGTGGTCTACAAAGAATCTGGTGTGAGTATCGATACTCAGTCAAGAGAAGCAAGAATGCAAGGGCGTCAGATTATAGAAACACCTGAATAATCCGAAGTATAGAATACAAAGGAATTACGATTTCCAAATTGAGGAATCAGAAGCGGATGGTCTGATCAAGGATGAGTCGGTTGAATAGACTTAGAGGCACAACCAATCAAAACTTGATTGGTCAAGAACCGGCTCATATCTGGACTGATGTCTAAGCCGGAAGGATAATTTCTAAGGATCAATAGATGATTGCGTGCATTCACACACACGAATGATTCAATAGGATCAGTATAACAATCACAAATGGTTTCAATGATGATTGTTGAATACGTGGAATTATCCACAAGCGTAAGTAGGCGATAAGGAATTTTCAAATGTAGTAGGACAGACAGGATTCTCGAAAAGTCAGAGAGTATTTTGGGGTATCTTGTAATAACAAGAGCAACAGGGGTTTAAGGTATGTACGGCAAGGATATGCAGTTATCCATAGGGATACCTTGATAGTAGGGTATTGCAAAGGCGGAAGGTACAAATTTCTTGGGAAACATCGAAGAGTACTTCAGAATATCTTGTTATCTAGGGATGATCGGGAATGAGTGGCTCTCTGGAATGAAGTCATCACGTGAACCTAGAGTTAGAGTTTGCAAAATCCTTAACCCGAAGAGAAGAGAGATTAGAATCTCAGAGTAAAGAAGCGGAATAATAGATCATAATCCCATCCATTTGCGATGTGGCCCCGTAAGCCACACAACAATGTTAGTAAAATAGTTCTTCAAAGACTAGATTCAACTTCAGCCAAGGAGTTGGAAAGCGGATTCCTACAGACAATTGGCTCTGTTACCAACTTGTGACGCCCCCGAAGTTAATCGTGCACTAAACATCCATGCAACATCCATGATCAACACCGGTGACTCACGGTATAATATCACAGCACAACTCTACGACTCAAATTTAAATAAAGAAACAAAATATTAGGAACCAGGGTCACAAGACCTAAAATTACATCAAGAGTTAGGTGTGAGTATAAGCAATTACATATGTTCCTTAAGAAGGCGAAAACAAACAACAACTCTCGATCAAAAGGCGCATGCCTCCTGCTTGGGACCTCCGAACTATTCCTGGTCATTGGCCTCCATGTAGCAATCATCAGCGTTGAAATCTGCATCCGAAGCACTACTATCTGATAGCTGCAACCGGATTGGATGAAAAGAGTAGCAAAGAAACAATGGTACCCATCCAAAGTACTCGCAAGACTTGGATCAGATCTATACTAGATATGCATCGGTATCAAAGGAATGGGGTAGTATCTATGGACTATACCGCAGAAATGCCAGAATAAGAGGGAGAAGCTCATCCTATCGAAGACTACATCTTCTTGGAGCCGTCATCTTGCAGCAAAAGAAGAGAGGCAAATCATCTTGCAGCAAAGGAGGAGTATGAGCATACGATGCCAACTTGTAATTAACACAACAATACAATACCCTGAGATCCTTCCTCGACTCCCTACGAGAAAAGATCTGTTGCCATTCCATAGTTATTGGGCAATGTAATTCATCAAGTATCTGGTTCAAGTTGTATAAGATCGGGATACTCTCATATGTCCAAGCTTGATGAATACCCTGGTTCAAGTTGTATCTGGTTCAAGAAGTATCTGGTTCGAGTTGTATCAAGTATCTAGATGATACCCTGGTTCTCAAAAGATGCAAGAATCACTCCCAGTTAACATTGTTCTTCACCTCAACTAAAGGCACCAATCGGTTATTGGCATCACTACCAATTGCAACTAAGAGAGTAACCTTGTATTGCCCGCTCAAGAAGGTTCCATCGATCGAGATGACCGGCCGACAGGTTCCAAATCCCTCACCCTCACACATTGCTTGAATGCCCAAAATGCATGGCCAAAGACTTAGACTGTCTTTCCATTGCGCATCATTTTTCTGCCCATATGCCTCAACCACATGAACCATGCCTGGGTTACTGGCATCCATAACTCCCAACAACCTAGGGATTAGGTTATATGCTTCCTCCCAATCACCATACAACATCTTGAATGCGGCCTGCTTCGCCTTCCTTGTTTTCCCGTATTTGACCTTGTAGTGAAAGACGACTTTTACAAGGTCCATGACACTTTGAATGCTCATTCACTACTAGGGAAAAGCCTATACACAGAATCTTACCAGCAGCGCTCCTCAAAATACAACGCTAGTGCTATTTAGCGGCGACGTGATATCAAAAGCAGCGTTCTTTGAAAGGAAAATAGCGATGGCGCATCCACTACAAACCGCGCTCTCGCTATAATTGCCATGACCTCATCCCCCCCGCTAGTTATAGCGGTGGCGCCCTATCTTGAACCGCTCTTTGCTATAGAAGTTAGCAACAGCGGCCGAAGAAAACCGCTCTGCTAAGATTAGCCCACAAGTTTAGTCCCACCTCGCTCCGTGAGCAGTGGTGTTTACCACCTTAAATATGTTATTTCAAACTACCACAACCAGTTGGTCTTCACTGAAATCTATGTGTAAAATTTGTGGCCGCAATATGAGTCCTCTCCGGTTCCTACCGGAGAGGACTCATATTAACAATTCAGATTGTACACAAAAAGATCATTGATGTCCAATGTATTTTTGCATTGACGTATTTTTGTATAGTTACACTTAGCAGTAGCGGTTTATATGCAAAGCGCTACTGCTATTTAGGTTAGCTGTAGCGCGTTTTGGCAAACGCGCTACAACTATCCCTACCTTATCCCCACGCGCACGACTGACCCTCTCTCACTCACACTCTCACTCTCTCACGTCGCCGATAACCATCGTCGTGCGTCTCCTCCGCCGCCTTAAATCCGTCCGCCGAGGTACTCCCTCCTTCCGTCCCTCCTCCTCCTCCTTGCACATCCTCCTCCGTCTGCGGCGCTCCTCCTCCTCCTTGCCGCCCTCCTTCCTCCGCATCTGCCGCCTCCTCCTCCCTCCTCCGCCGCAGCCTCCTCCCACCGCCCTCGACCTCGCCGCCCTAGCTACCTCTCGTCGCCCCCACCCCGCCACTAGTTAGTACTAGATTTAGTAGTAGTAGATGTTAATTTAGGGTTCATAGCTAGTACTAGATGTTGCTTAGTTAGTACTAGATTTTTAGTAGTAGTAGGTGTTAATTACTAGTAGTGATGGTACTAGTTAACTAGGGCAGTATGATTAATAGTAGTTGTAGTTGAACTAGTTTAGTAAGTAAATTAATAAACTAGTTGAACTAGTTGAATTAATAGAACTAATGTATTTTTAGTAAGATAATTAATATAACTAGTTGAACTACTTTATTTTTAGAAAGAACTAGTTTTTTTCTATTTATAGTAAGTTTATATTTAGTAAGAACTAGTTGAATTAATAAAACTAGTTGAACATGCCATATTTGTTGTTATTTTTTAGTTTAAGCAATTATTCGGGATGTATTAGTGATAACTTATACGGTTTCAGGTGACCACTGTCGTCCCCATCACCGACCCCTCCGACATCCCCATCGTCGTCGATCACCACCGACCCTCCGACATCGAGGTGAGACCAGCCAAATATCCTTGTATATCTTGTGTTGTTGCTCAAATAGGATATGTGGTTGCCCAAGTGGTCGTTCATGTTCAGTTTACATCTCCGAGTGGCCTATGTTTTGCCGAGTGTTGATTAATTCCCGTTCCGCAAATTTCAGCGCCGATATGTCCTTTTCAGCAAAGGTCATGCTGGATTTTTCGTGAATTCGGCATGACTTGTGCTAGAATATGTACAAGTTTAATCTTTGAATTATGAGCGTAGGAAATGTCGTACTCGGACGGCAGCACGTCTCTCGGAGTGCAGCTGGTGCCACGATGATCGAGGTATGTGCAACAGGTTTGTTGAGCTGGACGAAGATCGGCGCTTCAGCATTAAGCTCGAGGAGACCTTCGATTGTGAAACGGTACGCAACAACGACAAGTGTTTTTTTTCGTAATTAAGCATGACTTCAACTATTACAACGTATAATTTTCATATTTTACAATTCGACTAGCTTATCCCATGCCATGCAAGACGCTATGTCTTGGAGAGGATGGGTTTTGAAGACAATGAAAATTTTGAAACAAAGAAAATACACCTAAGGACCCATCATGATATGGATTTTGAAGTAAATCTGTGCAATGCTTAGAGCGTAACCCATTTTGGTTGCCAAAATTGGGAAGCACTTTGCAAAATGTATGGTTTTTATGAGGGTATGATTGTCACCATGGATCTTGGTGATCCTGACATCAAGCAAGACAATATGGACATTTGGGTCCTTGTTGATACGCTTCCGATTGTACCGCTATGTGAGTTTCTCAAACATAGTTATTAACTAATTTATATTGTTTATTTCAAAATAGTTGATAGCTTATTTCCATTGACAGCTTATTTTGATTCTTCAAAGACTGTGCGGAAGATGGTAGATAAAACCCACTACACCGATGGCACGAATTAGCGATAAGGAGAAAAATCATCGATCGCATTGTGTACTCTTCTTGAGAATTACAATAACTATTATCGAACTCCTCCAAATTATGGTGAATCGTGCCACTAGTGCATGTGTTGAACCATAGTAACTTCTCTGGAGATACCTGGTAAGATTTTTTACTATTACGACATCCGTGCATCTTTTGCATACTTCTAAAACTAGTACATCATTGCTAACTACGAAGTTATTATTATGTTTTTCAACATAAACTCCCGATGGATTGTGTGCCTCATCTGATGTCTCTGAATGGTCGCCTCTTAGTTACGAACATCTTGCCGGTAAATCTAGGAGCTCACCTGCATATCGGTTTCTAAAACCGGTGAACACATGTTCATCAAAGAATGGAAGAAATGTATGGACATTCGCAAGGAGGTTCTTGGAAGTAACATTCAGCAAAAGGCAAGAATTGGAGACAGGCTAATCTCCATTCTCCATAATGGAGAGTCAGGAACTATCTTGTTTTTTGCTATTTTACCTTAGAAAATGTAGTAGGTCTTAATCGAATGTAGTAGGTCCTATGAGGTACAATATGTTTATTATGTGGTAATGTGTTAGAGTTGATAATGAGGAGTACTTGTGATTACGACTAGTGACCAATTTGCTATGTGATGTCATTGATGAAAACGATGATCTTGAGGAGGTGTTATATGACAATGATGTATTATGATGATAAGTTGTTAATGATATGATGATGATGATGATATTATTATATCATTGGGTGAAAGAACATGATTAGTTTCAAGTGGATGGACATCCACTTGAAACTAGTCCATGGTTCTTTCACCCCGTGATGTAATAACTCATTATGATGTAAAACAATCTCTAAATTCTGTTGTATGAAAACTTGTGTAAATGTGTATGAATACAACATGAAATAAAAAGAAATAAAATACTAAATAATAGTAGTAGCGCGGAAAGGAGAAGCGCTACTACTAATTACCATAGCGTTGTTCAAGAAGCGCTACTACTAAGTCAATTTAGCGATGGCGTGGATCTAGGCGCTATTGCTAAGCTTTAGTTAGCACACTTATCGATGGCGCTCCTTCAGCCATCTTGATAGGCCTAAAACCAGCTATTTGTTTAGGCTTTTCCCTAGTAGTGATTGTTGGTAGTGAGGAGATGAATTTGGAAATATTGTAAGAGATGAACTCGGAGGTTAGTTGTCTATGGTCTCGTGACACAATCTTGCCATAAACCCTCTTGCCTCGGCACATGTGACTTGGTACAAACCTCATTATGTGCCAACTAGGCCCTCCTTTCCATGGCCCTGCACACACAATCTATGGACGTACGTCCTCCTCACATGCAACCATGTAACGCACCTTCATGTCTGAGTGAACCACCTTGTGAGGATGATAATGCGTAACCGAGTAGTCGTCGAGCCACATCCTCAATTCCAAGAAGGTTTCAAACTTCGACCCAGGAGAAATACCGTTCTTCACGTGTTCCAAATCCCAATCAGAAGTTGGCCTAACTCCAAGAAATACACCCTTGCCACCGTCAACCATGGCTTCATCCGCGAGACTAAGATCCTTGAACAATGGTATCCAATGATAACGCTGTAGTACCTTCTTGAAAGCTTGGGCCTCCTTCACCGTGAACCCCTCCTCATCAACTTCTTCATCGGGACCATCGTCGTCCGACTCCGATGCATAGCAATGGTGATACGGGGCAAACCCGGTGTAGGCCGATCTTTCACGTTTGGAGTGGGATCCCTCGAAGAGCACGAAGAACACGGGGAAGAACGGGGAGAAATCACAAGGGGAAACACTCAAGAACAAGTCCAATCACACATCCACTAGACAATCAAACACACAAGATCACAAGGTACATGAACAACAAAAGGAAAGATACAAGGTAGAGTTCATCCCAAATCCAAGGGAGATGGGGGCTTGAATCCAAGAAGGATCTTCCCACGAAGGGGGGCTTGAATCCATCGGGATCTTCTCACATGGAGGTCTTGAACTCCATGGGAGTGGTCTCTCTCTCTCAAGAGTAGAGGTAGGAGCAAAGCTCACCTAAGAATGAGCTATCATATTTGCTAACCCTAGAAAGGAGGTGGAGAGGGTCTATTTATAGTCCAAGCCTCGAAGGGGTAAGTGGGAAGAGATACAAGGCCAAAGGCCCGCGGCTGCGCACACAGGCGTCGGACGTCCGGTGGGGGTCGGACGGTCTGGACGTCCGGAAGTCTTTGGACTTCCGTAAATTCTTCTTTGTCCCCGTAGCACCGGTCGTTCGGTCGGTGTCGGCCGTCGTCCGTCTTATTGGGACTTGTCGGACGTCCGGCGTTAAATCGGTCGTCCGACATTATAGCTTTCGTCGGCGGAGTCTCTTGGGCTGGCTGGAGCTCTAGGTGTCGGACGTCCGTGTAGTCCGGTCGTCCGGCATCAGGTGTGTCCAGACGTCCGGTGGCTTCGGTCGTCCGTCAGCCAGAGACTCTCCAGCTCCTTCTTCTTCCGTCTTCTCTTCCATGCTTCCCTCGCGACGGTGTAGTTGTTCCTTGGCGCTTGCACTCCTCCTCGACATCCGTGAAGCTCCGAGAATACCTATGCATGCACACGGGAGAAGTGTCAAGTAGTATACCATCCTCGAAGGGGTCAAGTGAGCACGTGTAAAGGAGAAGATTCACCTTTGTGTATGTGAAGTAGAGGTTGCACGTGTCACTTGCCAAATGGACTCTTGACATGGTGATGACCGTAGGATGCTCCGCATCAAATGGGAATACGGGATGAAAGGGTCCATGGTCTCTTCCACATGATATGCGTCCAAATCACCAACATTGTTGTCATGGAGATCAACTTCATTCTCATCATCCTCATACTCATCATTCTCCTATTGTGCTGCTTCATTTTGGTTGTTTGAAATTGGGCTCAATGTTGGCCTCACTTGTTCGGTCAAAAGAGGTTCACTCATTTTATCCTGGTTCATGGGTGGAGGACTCCTAGCAACCAACAGGGAGGCATGCCGGTTCAAGTACAAGTGCAAACTAGCCTCAACCCTCTTGGTAGCAAATAACTCAAGAGCCTTGTCTGAGATTCGTCCACCCTTTGTTTATATGCAACCCAACGTTGACCGGAGTTGACACACATTGTCTTCCAACAGATGTGCATTCCAAAACCCACATTATGCCTTCCCTCCAACTCAACAATATCACTTGGATCCATCCAATTCAAATCTTTCCTCGCTTATGCTAAGACCTCCTCATAGCCAGGACTACTCTCAAAGACCATGTCAAGCTCATCCAGTCTGGCTCAATATTGCCTTTCAAAAGGGCGTCCTTGTCCACATCGTGAACATAAACACATGTTTTTCCCATCTCTAAATTAAGTAAAACAACACAATGCAAAGTATATTCTATAAGTACTCATCCGAAGATTAACACAAAATCCAAAGCCCTAACATAGATATCAAACAATAACCCTAACCCCAAGTTAACAAGCACCATAAGCCCTAACATGCTAACAACCCTAACCCTAACCCGAACATACTAAGAAAAATAGCATTAACCCTAACATACTAAGAAGCCTAACCCTAGCAAAATGCTAAATAATCATCTCATATTTTTCATAGAAATTTCAAAATCCATGAAGAACTAAGGCTTGCCTAACCCTAGTAAGAATTGACCAAATGTGAGCATTTTTACGGATGAAAGTGAGGGGATCGAGGGGGATTAGCTTGAGGGAGGGATTGGGGTCGAAATTCACGAACAAAACCTTCGGATCCCAAGGATTTGGGGTAGGATTTACGAGGGGAATCGGGAGGGGTGCAAATCTGTTGTGGTGTGTGGGGGGGGAGGCATGGGCTGGGGGCCACGGCCTGTTATGTAAGTTAATGTGCAACGCCTAATGGGTAGACGCTGCACATCACAAGTGTGGCGCCTTACACTTATGATATGCACTAGGCAAGTGTGATGCATGTTCTCTAAGGGCATCTCCAGCCGCGCCCCCAACAGGCCCTCCCTAGGCGATTTTGCCGCGCCGGCGCCAAAAAAAGGCCCCAGTCGCGCCCCCAGAAGCCCGTTTTTCGCCGGCTCGGGCCAAAACTGGTGCCGGCGGACCCAGGCCGAACGCGGCGCCCAAGCGAAAAAGGCTCGTGGGCCCGCCCTGGAGGCGGCCCGAGGGCCTTTTCCCGCCGTTTCTTGACGCTTTTCCCTCGCATCTCTCTCGCTCGCTCGCCTTCCTCCCGCCATTCTCTCCCTTTCTCCCGCCAAACCCCATCCCGCTCGCCTTCCAGTCGCCGCCATGCCGCCAAAGAAGTACGCCATGCCGCGTGCGGCGGCAACCGCGACTGGCGCCGTGGCTCACCAAGCCGAAAAGCGAGGGCGCCGCCATCAAGCCACCGGCCTGTCGAGCGCCGAGTGGAGGTGGAAGTTCAGCGGCGCTGCGATCGCGCCGCCGACAAAGGAACAGGCCATAGCCAAGAAGGCCCGCGACAACGCGGCGCGTGCGGCGGCGTCTTCCTCATCGGTCGACCAGGCGGGGATGAATCCACCCGTCGTCAGCCATGCCCAGTACGTGCCCTGGGGACAGCAAGGCGCCGGATCTCCATGGGGTTCATCGTCGCCCGGCTACGCCGACGGCGACGCGCACGGTGGGTTCAACCCAAACGTGACCTTCCCTCATGGTCACCCCGCTACGCGCACGCCCTCGCCCGCCTTCGTCGGCGTGTAGTACCCTCCATACAACTACTCGCCACCCGCCGCCTACGCGTCCACACCGACGCCCAATCTCTACCGTGGACCGCTACCCTTCTCGCACCTCGGCGACGCCGACGACACGGGAGCCGACATGGACGACATCATCGCGACAGGATCGACCGCGGCCGCCTTGTCTCCCGGGTTCGCCACCGGGGCGAGTAGTGGACCTCGGCGGCGACATGGAGGCCGAGCTCGGCTCGTCTCTGGCGATGACGCGAGAACCCGAGGAGGAGGAGGACGAGGAGGAGGAGGAGGAGCCGGCTCCTGTTCCGACGAAGGGGCGCCAGAAGAAGAAGAAGCGGGCGGCTAGGTCAGGCGAACCACGCATCAAGTGGACGTCCAAGGAGGAGGAATGCCTAGCCGAAGCATGGAAAGTCGTCTACCTCGACCCGACCACCGGCGCGAACGAGCTTGAGACGTCTTGGGACGCATCAAGGCGAGTTCGACGAAGCGAAGCTCGTCGACCCCTACTAAAGGCGTCTACATGCGCGCGCTCCAAGGCGATGGCGAACCATTGGGGCGTATCCGGTTGTCGTGCAACACATGGCATGGAATAGTCGAGGAGGTCGCGGCTCGCGCGGAGAGCGGCGCCAGCGTTGAGGATCAGTACACCGCCGTTCGCGCATATCTTCGTCCCTCGCCCGCCGCCAAATTGTTTGTCCATCCGCGCAGCTGCTGCGTATGTTCGCCATGTATCGGGGCGACAACCAAGACGCCGACTTCAAGCACCTCCACGTCTACAAGCGCATTGACAAGTGCGAGAAGTGGGCGGAAGTCCGACGTGCCCTCGACAAGGCCAAGGAGACATACAAGCCGACGCGACGACTCCGGCGTGTCGGAGAAGGCGGCGGACGGCCACAAATTGGCAAAGAAGGGGAAAACGCCGACGCTGCAACCGTGCGAAAGTGCAGAGTCCATCGAGCATTGCCTCGCCGGCGCCAGAGCCGGGCCCCTCGCGAAGAGAAGACCGAGGCGCGGTGGTCGCCGCTAATGAAAACAACGCCATCAAGCTCGACCGCTCCGGACGAACGTCGCCGCGAAGAAGAGGAACACCGACATGGCTTTTACGATGGGCGGGCGGGCGTGCTCGAGCAACGACGAAGCTCAAGGCGTGGTACACAGTGCGTAGCCTCCTCATCTGAGCAATTGCCGGCAACGCCGACGACGCCGACGACGCCCACGACCACACGGACGTCAAGCCCGAACGCCTCTTACATCGCCGCCAAGAAGGCGAAGCGCTACCGACGCAGCCGGCAGACCGGCAGCCCGACACCGCTGAAGCGGCGCCGCGCGCCGACTCGCCAACACCTAGAGCCGATCCCATTGAGTGAATCGTTGCGCCGCGAACTTGCGGCGGCGGCGCTCTTTTTTGTAACGCCAGACTACGTCCGTCGCGGATTTGCGGCGTTTTGAGAGCGAGAACGACCAAGCTTAAATTTCCGCATCTTGGGGCGGCGCTTGGGGCGTGATCGAGCTAGGTCGCCCAGGACGAACTAGCGCCAAGACGCCCAAAGCCGCTCTATTTAGGCGCCTGGGGCCGAAAGGGCCGGAGATGCCCTAAGGCTACTGACCGCCAGGTGGGGCGAACGACACACACCGGTGCCATGGCGATGTCTGGCGCCTTTCGATGGCACCACACAAAACGGTTAGCTGGTTCACCGACCATTCAGTTCGTGAAATTGTTTCAGGGCTGTTTGGTTTGTGACTAACTTTGCCAAAGATTGCCACACCTGAGGTTAGACAAGTTTGACCAACTTAGGCAAGTGTTTGGTTCTAGCCACACATTTGACAAGCCACACTTGGGTCCCACATGACATACACACAAAAAGTATGGCAAGATTCCCTTAGGCTTGCCAACTTGTGGCTTTTATTTTGATGAACTAACCTTAGGCAAGCTTGGCAAAAATGTGTGGCAATGCTAGGCCTAGAACCAAACAGCCCTTTCGTCCATAGATCAAATTTGTTCATTTTGCATGCTCTTGTCGCTGCCCGGCTCTTTGTGGTACAAACCTGGCGAGCTCCGAATCACGGGCCAAATCTGAAAGCTGATACTACCGTTGTACTGGGAGTGGAGTATAGACTCCGTGGAAGAACCATCGGGCACCGCGGCCGATGCAAACCGCCCCCAATGGCTACTGCGCTTCGCGGCACGCAAAACCAGGAAAAGGCGTGCCAACGGCCGGGAGAAGACCGGTTCAGACATGAAGAAAAGACAAGACAGGAGCCGCGGAAGCGGAACAGCCCCCATACCGGGACGCGGACCCCGTCGTCACGGGCGGCACGCCCACCGCTGCCGGGCAGGTTACCGTTGCCGCTAGCCCCGCCCGCGCACACTAGGGTCAAGCGTGGCTTGGCATACGCCACCTTCCTTCATGGCTGCTGCGTTCGTCTGCCCCACCCGCCCGGAGTCGCTCGCACTCGCGTCGCGGTAGAGCCGAAGATGCGTCCTAGCACACACTCCAAGCCCAAAGGATAGTGCCATCCCATTCATTGTTGTGAGCCGACATGGGGTAGCTGTAGCCGGACGTGAATGCATACTTGCACCTTTCTTTATAAAGAAGAAATTTAGCCGGCAGGTCATACTCTGTTGCCGTCGTGATGTTAATCGGCCCGGGCGACCACAGAATTAAGCGTCCCTCTCTATCGCGTGTCGCGGTCTGCATGGCGCATCGACCTGTCTCGCACGTATAATACCACGAGCACAAACGCGGTAGCTAGCCAGAGCAGAGAGCACTCGCCGTGACAGCTACGGGCTGCCTCGGCGTGCAGCTACTCCTAGCTTCAAGACGACGGATCCATGCCCATCTTCGCTTTCTTGCCTTTTCCCACCTTATTTCCTTTCTAGAACCGTATATATATGGAACCTAAATCATGGTTGGTGAACGTACGGTGAGTCGGGTGGATCGTACGTTCTCGTTCCACACATCGTGGACGAAGGGTTATCATTTTTTGTTCTTCTGCTATCTACACAAAAATGGTGTGTGGTGATTAATTCGGCCTCTACTTCACCAACTGCCAGGCTCTGCAACGAGTATGTATTGGCGGTTTCAACCACCTGTAACCCAAATAAGTAAAACAGGTTTGTTCTCAGCCTGTCAAAGTGTCAAGGACAAGATCTGGCCCCCTTTACCGGCGTCCATTCACCAGTAGCTGCAAAGTTAGATTCGTCGAATGTTTTGCTTCCACTACCTCAGTGCTGCCATGAGATGGACGCCGAAACCACCGTATTGTCTGGCACAACAAACAACCACAAAGTCAGCTAAAAAAAAAAACCACGAAACCCTTGGAAATATCTGATGATATATATTTGTACAGACTAAGTAGCAACCATGTACTCCGTCAATCTCCAACTCCCATGGTGCTGGGGAGCACTTGCTCCTGTTTCAACATAAAGCACACCCATTTTTTTTCATTACAACCTAAAATGGGCTCTCTTTTTTAGTTTCAAATTGTTGTATTTCTCATGCATTAGAGCATCTCCAAATTGTTCGGCCCCAGTATAAAAATAAAATCGCCCTTGAGGCGAGCAATGATCGTTCAATGATGAGGCGGTTTTACCAATGATCGGCCTTACTTCGCCCCGATCGTCGATTTTGGCCCACTTTTGAAGCCCCATTTCGGCGAAAAAGGCCCATATGGGCGAGAAATAGGCCCATATTCGGCGTGGTTCGCCGTGGCTCGGTGTTCAATTATCAACATAAATATTTTTCTTATCACATATTTCATCACAGAAAATTCAAATACTTCAACAAAATAGTACAACAACAAATAGTTCAATACAAATTATATAGTTCAACAAATAAAAACTCATATTTCATCACACGTCGCGCCCGGTGTCGCCCTTGAGCCTCCATAGGTGCTCTATCGATCTTCTTTGCGATTGATGATGCACTGTGGGTCTCGGATCTCTGGCGCATACTAAGGTAGGTAGTCGGGTTGTCGATGGCTGGTGATCAACTTGGGCAAGAGGACCTGCACGTGGTATGGTTCGATGTCAAACATCGGCTCTTCTGCTCGCTCTCAATAATCATGTTGTGCAAGATGACACAGCAGTTCATGATCTCTCACATTTGATCTTTCGACCAGTGCGAAAGGGATACCGACAACAAAAATCGAGATTGGAGCACACCAAATGCCCGCCGACATCCTTCCCGCAAGCCTCCCGAATCTTCGCAAACCAGCGTTCTTGCCTCCAGCACGGGGTTTTGATGGTCTTCACAAATGTCGACCATCTCGGATAGATGCCATCGGCTAGATAGTACCCCTTGTTGTAGTGCCGCCCATTGATCTCGAAGTTCACCGGAGGAGAATGACCTTGACAAGCTTGGCAAAGACAGAGAAACCTTTGCAAAGACGTCGATGTCATTGTGAGTTTCGGCATACCAAAG
This sequence comes from Aegilops speltoides, assembly GCA_021437245.1. Classification (NCBI taxonomy): domain Eukaryota; kingdom Viridiplantae; phylum Streptophyta; class Magnoliopsida; order Poales; family Poaceae; genus Aegilops; species Aegilops speltoides. The sequence continues at coordinate 396,719,799 of CM038146.1, read as the reverse complement.
AAGGAGTGCCAAATCCGGAGGTCTGTGTGGCCACCGCCTCAAGTACCACACTTCAACCGCCTTTGGCGCCTTTGTACATCCCCCGCCAAGCAAATGGGCAATTCTTCCATTTCAATGCATGCGATCGATGCTTCCAAGCATCCCAGAAATCCTCTTCTTTGCATTCGTGCTGGGATCCGGCGGTGTCTTCGCATTGGGTGTTCTCAAGTATTGCGGTCCAAACACGCCACCATTGCCTCGCCAGAACTTGTAGAAACACTCTATCTTTGGTGGACTCGGCCATGCGCCCATAGTCGTCCTCTGAGCCACCGGGAGCTCCGTATGCAAGCATCCTCATCGCTGTCGTGCATTTCTGGATGGAGGTGAATCCAAGTTTGCCGGTGCAATCCATCTTGCATTTAAAGTAGTTGTCGAACTCCCGGATGGAATTCACAATCCTGAGGAAAAGCTTTTTGCTCATCCGATAATGGCGCCGAAATGTTCTGTCGCCGTGAAGTGGAGCATCGGCGAAGTAGTCGGAGTAGAGCATGCAGTAGCCTTTGCGACGATGCCAGTTCTTTGCTTTCACCTGCCCCGGCGCCGAGCCACCTCGCGCTGACTTTTCATTGCTCGCCAAAGATTGGCGAGGGCGGCGAGCACCATGAGATGCTCTTCTTCCTGGACGTCGGCCTCGGCTTCCTCCTCCAGCAGCGCGCCGAGCACTTCCTCGTCATCCGAGTCCATCGCCGAGGCAGGCAAATCGCCGAACACCTTGCGCGCGGTGGGCGTGAACCCGCCGCTAAACTGCCCCTCCGCGGCCGGAAATGGCGGCCGGAAATGCCCAGCTGGTGTCGAAGGGGCTGCCACGGCGAACCTCTGCTATTTTTCGGCGGGGAATGGCTATCTACCGGTGAAGGGCGGCGGGTTGGCGCCGGGTGATACGTCTCCAACGTATCTATAATTTTTGATTTCTCCATGCTACTTTATCTACTGTTTTGGACTATATTGGGCTTTATTTTCCACTTTTATATTACTTTTGGGACTAACCTATTAACCGGAGGCCCAACCCAGAATTGTTGTTTTTTGCCTTTTTCAGTATTTCGAAGAAATAGAATATCAAATGGAGTCCAAACGGAATGAAACCTTCGGGATCATGATTTTCCAACCGAACGTGATCCAGGAGACTTGGACCCTACTCCGAGTAGTGCCCGAGGAGGTCACGAGGGTGGAGGGCGCCCCCCTGGCCGCACCCACTACCTCATGGGCCCCTCGGAGCTCCACCGACGTACTCTTTCCTCCTATATATACCTACGTATCCCCGAACGAACAGAATAGGAGCTAAAAACCTAATTCCACGGCCGCAACCTTCTGTATCCACGAGATCCCATCTTGGGGCCTGTTCCGGAGCTCTGCCGAAGGGGGCATCCACCACGGAGGGCTTCTACATCATCGCCATAGCCCCTCCGATGAAGTGTGAGTAGTTTACTTCAGACCTTCGGGTCCATAGCTAGTAGCTAGATGGCTTCTTCTCTCTTTTTGGATCTCAATACAATGTTCTCCCCCTCTCTCGTGGAGATCTATTCGATGTAATCTTCTTTTTGCGGTGTGTTTGTTGAGACCGATGAATTGTGGGTTTATGATCCAAAGATTATCTATGGAAAATATTTGATTCTTCTCTGAATTCTTTTATGTATGATTGAGTTATCTTTGCAAGTCTCTTTGAATTATCCTTTTGGTTTGGCCAACTAGATTGGTAGTTCTTGCAATGGGAGAAGTGCTTAGCTTTGGGTTCAATCTTGTGGTGTCCTTACCCGAGGATGTAAGGGCGCAAGGCACGTATTGTATTGTTGCCATCGAGGATAACAAGATGGTTTTTTATCATATTGCATGAATTTATCCTCTACATCATGTCATCTTGCTTACGGCGTTACTCTGTTTTAACTTAATACTCTAGATGCATCTTTGGATAGCGGTCGATGAGTGGAGTAATAGTAGTAGATCGTAATCGTTTCGATCTACTTGTTTTGGACGTGATGCCTATATACATGATCATTGCCTAGATATACTCATAACTATGCTCAATTCATCAATTGCTCAACAATAATTTGTTCACCCACCGTAGAATACTTATGCTCTTGAGAGAAGCCACTAGTGAAACCTATGGCCCCCGGGTCTATTCTCATCATATCAATCTCTATCACTTTATTTACTTGCTTTGTTTTTACTTTGCCTTTACTTTTACTTTGTATCTATCTATCAAAAATACCAAAAATATTATCTCTATCAGATCTCACTCTCGTAAGTGACCGTGAAGGGATTGACAACCCCTAAGCGTTGGTTGTGAGTTGCTATCATTTTGTGTAGGTACGAGGAACTTGTGCGTGGTCTCCTACTGGATTGATACCTTGGTTCTCAAAAACTGAGGGAAATACTTACGCTACTTTGCTGCATCATCCTCTCCTCTTCGGGGAAATCCAACGCAGTGCTCAAGAGGTAGCTAGAAGAATTTCTGGCACCGTTGCCGGGGGGGCTCACGCAAGCAAGTCAACCATACTAAGTACCCATCGCAATCCCTATCTCTCGCATTACATTATTTGCCATTTGCCTCTCGTTTTCCTCTCCCCCACTTCACCCTTGCCGTTTTATTTGCCCTCTCTTTCGCAACCTCCTCCTCTCTTTCCCGTTTGCCTTTTTCCGTTGCCTTTCTATTTGCTCGTGTGCTAGCTCATTTGCTTGCTTGTCTTCATGACTAGTTTCTTATCTTCTCCGTTATGTCCCGAGAATGAAGTCCTAAATTTTAAACAAAGGGAGGGAGAAAATCTAAAAGATGCTTGGTATAGAATTTGCAATGCTCGAAATAAATCTACCAGGAAGCAATCTACTTCGGTTCTTCTTCGCAATTTTTACGTAGGTGCTAATCCTTGGTATAGATATATCCTTGATACCATTACCAGAGAGAATTTTTTGGGTAGCCATACTTTTGATTCTTATAGTGCTTTAATAGATATATTTGGCTCACCACCTCTTTTGATTAATGGAACTACGTTAACTTTGGAGCATGTTATGCAAAGACTTGAAATTATTGAGAATAAAGTTGCTACCATTGAATACATTGAAAATCTTGATAAAAAGATCCACAATCAAATTACCCAATATGGATCTAAGGTAGGAATGACTTTGAAAAATATTAAAGAAAAAGATCCCATAGTCAATGAGAAAATAAATCTAGACTCCAGAAGAATAGATAAACTTGAGGGTATCATTACCAACTTGGGAACCGCTTTTTCTTCCGTGCAAAATACTCCAAGTTCATCTACTAAAAATACTAAGCTCATTTACATTCCTAAGAATAAGGGTGAATCATCTAGTAAGGAAACTGCGGATCTTAAATCTATAAGTGTTCATCCCAATCTTTTTTCCATCATTAAGGAACCTTTTGCTATAGATGAATTTTTCGATCTTTTGCCTCAAAATTTGACAATTACTAGTAATAAAGAAAATCCTAAAGGAGTTAGATGCCTCATTGAAGAATTGCCTACCAAAGATGGCAATACCTAGATCTATCCTTGTTTTTATGCCTAGCTAGGGGCGTTAAACGATAGCGCTTGTTGGGAGGCAACCCAATTTTATTTTGTGTTTTTTGTTTTTGCTTATGTTTAGGAATAAATAATCCATCTACCTTCTGTTTGGATGTGGTTTTATGTTTTAATTAGTGTTTGTGCCAAGTAGAACCTATAGGATAACCTACGATGATAGTTGATTTGATTCTGCTGAAAACAGAAACTTTGCACGCACGAATTTAGTTATGATAAATCACAGGAACGTGATTTTGTGTTGATTCTTTTTGCTGCTGATCAATAAACAAATTTTCCAGGACTTACTAGTCTGGTAGAATTTTTAGAGTTCCAGAAGTATGCGTTAGTTACAGATTGCTACAGACTGTTCTGTTTTTGACAGATTCTGTTTTTCGTGTGTTGTTAGCTTATTTTGATGAATCTATGGCTAGTAAATTAGTTTATAAACCATAGAGAAGTTGGAATACAGTAGTTTTAACACCAATATAAATAAAGAATGAGTTCATTACAGTACCTTGAAGTAGTCTTTTGTTTTCTTTCGCTAACGGAGCTCACGAGATTTCTGTTGAGTTTTGTGTTGTGAAGTTTTCAAGTTTTGGGTGAATTCTTTTGATGGATTATGGAACAAGGAGTGGCAGGAGCCTAAGCTTGGGGATGCCCATGGCACCCCAAGATAATCCAAGGACACCAAAAATTCAAAGCTTGGGGATGCCCCGGAAGGCATCCCCTCTTTTGTCCACTTCCATCGGTAATTTACTTGGAGCTATATTTTTATTCACCAACATGATATGTGTTTTGCTTGGAGCGTCTTGTATTATTTGTGTGTTTTCTTGTTAGTCTATCACAATCATCCTTTCTGTACACATCTTTAGAGAGAGCCATACATGAATTGGAATTTGTTAGAATACTCTTTGTGCTTCACTTATATCTTTTGAGCTTGATAGTTTTGCTCATAGTGCTTCACTTATATCTTTTGAGCTTGATAATTTTTGCTCTAGTACTTCACTTAGATCTTTTAGAGCACGGTGGTGGATTTGTTTTAAAGAAACTATTGATCTCTCATGCTTCACTTAGATTATTTTGAGAGTCTTTAATAGCATGGTAATTTGCTTAATGTTAATATACTTGGTGTTCAAGATATGTGAAACTTTCTTTTGAGTGAATTGAATACTAAGATAAGTTTGATGCTTGATAATTCTTTTGAGATGTGGAGGTGATGATATCAAAGTAGTGCTAGTTGGGTGATTATGAATTTGAGAAATACTTGTGTTGAAGTTTGCAAGTCCCGTAGCATGCACGTATGGTTAAAGTTGTGTAACAAATTTGAAACATGAAGTGTACCTGGCTTGTGCATCCTTATGAGTGGCGGTCGGGAACGAGCGATGGTCTTTTCCTACCAATCTATCCCCCTAGGAGCATGCGCGTAATACTTGAATTTTTGATGACTTCTAAATTTTTGCAATAAGTATATGAGTTCTTTTTACTAATGTTGAGTCCATGGATTATACGCACTCTCACCTTTCCACCTTTGCTAGCCTCTTCGGTACCGTGCATTGCCCTTTCTCACCTTGAGAGTTGGCGCAAACTTCGCCGGTGCATCCAAACCCCGTGATACGATATACTCTATCACACATAAACCTCCTTATATCTTCCTCAAAACAGCCACCATAGCTACCTATCATGGCATTTCCATAGCCATTCCGAGATATATTGCCATGCAACTTCCACCATCATCATCATGACATGCATTACTTTTGTCATATTGCCATTGCATGATCTTGTAGTTGACATCGTATTTGTGGCAAAGCCACCATGCATTATTTTCCATACATGTCACTCTTGATTCATTGCACTATCCCGGTACACCGCCGGAGGCATTCATATAGAGTCATATCTTGTTCTAAGTTTCGAGTTGTAATCCTTGTGTTGTAATCAATAGAAGTGTGATGATCATCATTATTTTGCCCAAATAAAAAAAGGAAAGGCCAAAATAAAAAAAGAAAGGCCCCCAAAAAAGGAGAAAATAAAAAAAAGAAAATTAAAAAGGGTAATGCTACTATCTCTTTTTCCACACTTGTGCTTCAAAGTAGCACCTTGTTCCTCATGTAGTGAGTCTCATAAGTTGTCTCTTTATACTAGTGGGAATTTTTCATTATAGAACTTGGCTTGTATATTCCTACGATGGGCTTCCTCAAATGCCCTAGGTCTTCGTGAGCAAGCATGTTGGATGCACACCCACTAGTTTTCTTTTGTTGAGCATTCATAGCTCTAGTGCATCCATTGCATGGCAATCCCTACTCCTCATGTTGACATCAATTGATGGGCATCTCCATAGCCCGTTGATTAGCCTCGTCAATGTGAGACTTTCTCCTTTTTTGTCTTCTCCACACAATCCCCATCATCATATTCTATTCCACCCATAGTGCTATATCCATGGCTCACGCTCATGTATTGCGTGAAGGTTGCAAAAGTTTGAGATTATTTGAGTATGAAACAATTGCTTGGCTTGTCATCGGGGGTATAGAAGTTGGGAACATCTTTGTGTGACGAAAATGAAGCATAGCCTAACTATATGATTTTGTAGGTATGAACTTTCTTTTGCCATGTTATTTTGAGAAGACATGATTGCTTTGATTAGTATGCTTGAAGTATTATTATTTTTGTGTCAATATGAACTTTTGTCTTGAATCCTTTGGATCTGAATATTCATATCACAATTAAGACGATTTACATTGAAATCATGCCAAAGTATCACTCCGCATCAAAAATAATTTTTTATAATTTACCTACTCGAGGACGAGCAGGAATTAAGCTTGGGGATGCCTGATACGTCTCCAACGTATCTATAATTTTTGATTGCTCCATGCTACTTTATCTACTGTTTTGGACTATATTGGGCTTTATTTTCCACTTTTATACTACTTTTGGGACTAACCTATTAACCGGAGGCCCAGCCCAGAATTGCTGTTTTTTGCCTTTTTCAGTATTTCGAAGAAACACAATATCAAACGGAGTCCAAACGGAATGAAACCTTCGGGATCGTGATTTTCCAACCGAACGTGATCCAGGAGACTTGGACCCTACTCCAAGTAGTGCCCGAGGAGGTCACGAGGGTGGAGGGCGCCCCCCTGGCCGCGCCCACTACCTCATGGGCCCCTCGGAGCTCCACCGACGTACTCTTTTGTAGGATCGGAAGTATGTCTAGAGGGGGGGTGATTAGACTACTTGACAACTTAAAAGTTTAGCCTTTTGATTAGGGCAAGTTTTTAGCAAGTTCACAATGATGACCAAGTCAAGTATCACCCTACACATGCAATTCTAGAGTAATGGCAGCGGAAAGTAAATTGCACATGTAGTAAATAAGAGGTGGAGAAGAGCAAACGCAATTTGGAGACACGGAGATTTTTCTCGTGGTTCCGATAGGTGGTGCTATCGTCAATCCACGTTGATGGAGACTTCAACCCACGGAGGGTAACGGCTGCGAGAGTCCACGGAGGGCTCCACCCACGAAGGGTCCATGAAGAAGCAACCTTGTCTATGCCATCATGGCTTACGCCCACGGAGGACTAGCCTTACTCGGGGTAGATCTTCACGAAGTAGGCGATCTCCTTGCCCTTACAAACTTCTTGGTTCAACTCCACATCTTGACGGAGGCTCCCAAGCGACACCTAACCAATCTAGGAGGCACCACCCTCCAAAAGGTAATAGATGGTGTTGGTGATGATGAACTCCTTGCTCTTGTGCTTCAAATGATAATCTCCCCAACACTCAACTCTCCTCACTGATTTGGCTGTGGTGGAAGAAAGGATTGAGTGGAAAGCAACTTGGGAAGGCTAGAAATCAAGTTTCATATGGTGGGAGTGGAGCAACTTGATCTCAACACAAGGGTAGGTAGTTTTCTTCTCGAAAATGTAAGGTAGGAGTGGTAGTTCTTTCGATGGCTCTCTCCACGAATGAAGAGGAGGTGGAGGGGTATTTATAGCCTCCACACAAAATCCAACCGTTATACACATTTGACCAATCTCGGTGAGACCGAAGTTGACAACTCGGTGAGACCGAAAGTTCAAATCTTGTGAACGTTGGGATTTTCGGTGGGACGGAAAATACAATCTCGGTTAGTCCGATTCTTCCAAAGTCTAGGGTTTGCCATTCTCGGTGGGACCGACTTTCTCATCTCGGTGACACCGATTTGAGTACAGAAGGTTACAGAAGGTTGGCAACACTAGTTTCGGTATGACCGAGTTTGGAATCGGAAAATCCGAAATTTCTAGGGTTTGGGTATATGGTGAGGTGGTTCATCTCGGTGTGGTGAGTTTATGAAATCGGTGGGACCGAGATTACTTATGAGTTTATGTTGGAATGAAAGATTGCTGATAGTTTGAGAGATAAATCACTAAGCACTTTGAGCAACCAGATCATCATCATAACCTCATCCCTTTTAATAGTATTGGCTTTCCTATGGACTCAATGTGATCTTGGATCACTAAACCAAAAATAGAGTCTTGAGCTTTTGCCAATGCTTTCCTTAGCATTTTGAGGGGTCCACATCATCAGTCATTGCCATACCCATATCACTGAACTTTCTGAAATATTCTCAAGAAATAATTAGTTCAATGATATATATGTTGTTATTAATTACCAAAACCACCCAGGGATTAGTTGCACTTTCAATCTCCCCCTTTTTGGTAATTGATGACAACATATAGATCAAAGCTTCGACAAATGATATAATCATTGAATAACATCGTCGCTTTGAGAAGTATGTGATAAGCAAGAGCTCCCCCTAAATTTGTGCATTATTTAAGATTTGCGTTTGAATGCAAATGCACAATCGATTAGGATCATGGGTCACTCTTCCATGTCACATACATCTTGGTGGGCGCACAAAATGATAAGAATGAATAGCATGCACCCAATCACCAAGACATGAGTAAGTGATCATACAAGATATGAATAGAATATGATAAGCATTAAGCACACATTAAGCATAGTATGATCAAGCACTCATCAAAGATAGAGCAAACGTAGTATCAAACACACGAAATGTCTCGAAGAACTCAAAAGTATCTCAAGGAAAACCGCAAACGAAAGAGCAAAAACGAGCACTCTCTCTCGAAGTCCTATGATCTATACAATTTCTCCCCCTTTGGCAACAAGTTACCAAAAAGTTCGAAAGGTATAGAGCTAATCGTCACTAGGGACTCTGTGGCGGCTCTGTCTGCGTCGATGGAGTGGAGATAGCTGCATCTGCAAAAGCTTCGCTGAAGTCTGTGGAGCTGGAGGAGTGGACACGGAGCTGGAGCTGGAGCAGACGGAGCTGTAGGAGGTCTTGATGTAGTAGCCCAGGGTGCATCCGGAATAGCAGCTGATCTGGGCTTTGTGGGAACCTGAGCAGGCTGCTCGTAGTCATCCTGGACTAGATCATCTTCCATCTCCTTCATGAGCTCTGCCTTCTCCCTCTTCGCTTCCTCGATGTCTGCCTCAAGCTTGTTGACGGTGACTTGTACTTGATCGACTTGACATCCAGAGCATGGAACTTATCTTCAACTATCCTCTCAAGACTCTCCCGAGACTGCACTATGCTTTGGCAGCGTAGTTCAATCCTCTGAGTGGCTTCAAGAAGTTGTTCTCCAACGCACTTGGGCTTTCTTGCTGCTCTCGCTTCCTTCTCGGCTTTAGCTTGTTTGGCAGCTTCAGACTTAGCTTGTCCTTCAACAGATGTGGGATCATCCTCGGTCATTATGACTTCATTATCTTCATGTTCAGGCTGCGGTGGCAAGTGGGGTCTATCCAACGGTAGGTGCCGTGCCAAACTTGGCATTGATGAGCATCTGAATGTGCGGGCAAACCCACATGACCTCTTCAGTCTGCTGCTTTGTCCTCTTGATAGTCTCAACTATCGTGTCCATCACCTTAAAAGGTGTCTTCTGATCTAGAATGTGCAGCATGTTGATAGAATAGCCTCTTATCATGCGGTGGTCTCCTGACTTGGGCATCAAAGTATGCCTCAGAATGGTGTTAGTGGTTGGGAGACCTGCCTGAAGATGATATACTGATCCAAGCTTCCATATCTCAACATCCTTGGCTGGTACCTCATTGTACATGTTCCTCATAGACTCGTGATTTTTCTTGGGAATTCCATAGACATCTACATCATCATCTCTTGATGCTGGAGCGTTCAGAAGTGCTGCCCACTCTTCAACTGTTGAAGAGAATCTCTGGCCTTCAGTCATCCATACAATTCTGCCATCTGGATAGAAATGTGCGGTGGCATAGAACTGCATGATCATTTCATCATTCCAAGCGATCGACCGACCAACGAACTCTGCAACTCCACATGCAGTGAAGCTCTCATGCACATGTGGGAAGTAGTCTCTGTGCTCTTCACTGTCGATGTAATCCCAGTCAACGTATCTGGTGTCAGCAACAATTGGCTTCTTGTCCATGAGCACTGTCTCATAGAAATCTTGTTGCTCTCGGTGTGGAACCTTGAGTCAACAAATGTCCTTCTCTGGTGGCATATGGATCAACTTGCCTCCGTAGCTCGAGACCTTTGTCCTTCCTTTCCTTCATATTTTCAGCTCGAGGATGAGCATCATTATGGATGGCGGTTTACGTCTAAGTTTTAGCAACACATGTGCCTCTTCATCGATTCAGCAGGGCACGTTGTCCTTCTTCTTCTCTAAAGCAGGAATATTTCTTCTTGTTTTCTTAGGCTTGGCAGCAGGTTTGGCTTGGGCTGCCTTTCTTTGAGCCGATGGCTTAGATTTAGTGGGTGCTCCCTTCGATGGCATCTCCCATCAACTTTTGCTTCGAGGAGGCTGGGGTGCTTCCTCATCGAGTCATCATCGGCTTCATCGTGAACTAGCCTCTTCCTCTTGGAAGTTTTCTTTATCTTCTTTGGAGGTTTCTTCTTCCATGCTCAGCTTCTTTGCAATGTGGATTTCTTCTCTTTCTTTGGTGCCTTTCTTTGTTTGTTGCCCTTGATAGCCTTTGGCAACCACTTTCCTCTTAGGCTTGGAAGTGATCTCCTCATCAAGAACAAAGTCGAGTCTTCCTCATCAGAATTCCTCTTCTTCCTGGCCATGGTGGCAGCAGGAGGCAATCCACTTGGGGTGCTCCTCTCTCCATCATCAGAAAAACTGCTTGCTTCAGGACTTGTGACTGCCTCTGGAATTGCAATTGGTGATTCAGACCTGTTCTGGCTGTCACTTGCATCAGACATGACTGACAACCTGTGAATAGAATAAGTATAGGCAGAATAGAAGAGTTATCACAAACTGCAGAGGATTTTGCAAAAAGAATGAGTTCAAACTTCAGTTTTAGGTTTTCACAGAATGCATTTCGGTCTGACCGAGTCTTAAATTCGGTGAATCCGAAGTGTCTAAACCTAACCATCCACACCACTTTCGGTTGGACCGAAATGGGTTTCGGTCTAGCCGAGAGCACTAGGGTTTCACTAAATCCTCATTTCGGTCTTACCGATTTGCACAACTCGGTTGGGCGAAAAGTCTGATCAAATGGCGGAGGCCAAATCGGTCAGTCCGAGAATGTAGAATCGGTCACACCGAGATGTGTTCGGCGGAAACCTAACCCTAAAATTTTCACTCGAATTTTGTTCTAAGAACTAATCTGCTGGATAGGAAGATTTCAAACTTGGCAAGAAGCTAGGCAAAACCTATCGTGCATTGAATCAGAGGTTGAAGCACGAGAGGGATGAAACTCGCCCAACTTGGTGGAGTTTCACTACGGCGGCAACGGCGCGTTGAGATTGACCGTTGACGGCGATGGAGACCCGCGGCGAGGGCACACAGGCGACGGCGGAGACGATCCGTAGACCACGGCGACGGCAGCGAAGGGTTTGAGGGCGAGACGTTTTGAAGGAATAATCAACGCGCGCTGCCCTCGGGTATATATATACCCTTCGGTGTCGGTGGGACCGAGTTGGAAAACTTCGGTGGGACCGAGATGGTTAGCTGCATGCGATTACTCACTTCGGTCACGCCGAAATTTGCAACTCGGTTTCACCGAGGTGAAAACCTAGATCAATCCAAGTGATTTCGGTCTGTCCGATTTGAGTATATTGGTTTGACCGAAAATACTTAGAAGGTTTTGGAATTTAAGCTTTTGACGGATCGGTGGCTCAAAGTGCTCCTCACTCGGTCTGTCCAAAAAGTCTTGTTCAAAGTTTGTGATATAAGCATGAATAGAGTTTGAGACAAGAAAGCATAGATAGCTAGGGGAGGAACTTAGGCATTCTTGTCCATCCATTTGGTCAAAAAGAAAAATCCAAAAGACCAAAGCAACAAATGGATGTCCTCGAATGGATAAAATCATGCATCCAACATGCTCACACAATAAGATAGCAAATAAAACATGTGTCAAACATGCACAAACAAAACACTAGCAACTAGCACACAATTTGGCGATGACTAGGTCATCTATATATGAGTATATTGACTTAGGAGTCAAATGAGAACATTTGATCGTAGGTCATACTCATCGTTTAAGCACAAGTGGGGTTACCACTTTTACATAAAGCATTAATGTGTTCACCTCATTTGAAGATGCTTTAGCTCATTTCTTAAGAGCAAAGCTCCCCCTTGATGTGAGAACCCCTTTTAAAGGGTCAAACTAACCTTGGGTTGTCGTTGAAGACTTCATGTAGATGTTTAAGATGTGGATGCTCAACGTTGATGAAGATCATCAAGAGTTGGGAGCAATCCTTTGGATTCGGGCACTTTCAATACCTACATGGGTTAGTCCCACAAGGAACAAACAAGGATATCCATGGACATAGATTGAAGTACACAATAGATGATGTCCATGAAAGCAATGATTACCTTGTCCCTTGACTTTCCAACATGAGGGTTTGTGACTCCATGAATTAGTGCAAGATGTGGAAGTTGATTGCACAAGTTCTTGCCAAAATGAATGTGAGTGAAGTATGTTGGCGGAGTCACCCTCAAGAACTCTCTAGTTCTTCTTCTTCGGGATCCACATCATCTTGATGGGAATCCTTGGGGTAGTAGTTGAGCTTGTCGAAGTAGAACTTGAAGTTGCCTTGGGAACCCACTTGACCATGGTCTTGGGTGCTTCAATGAATGCATCAATCTCCTCTTGAAGCTTGTCCTTGCCTTTTAGCTTGTGGTCTTGTGGTGGAAGGTCATCTTGAGCTTGTTCCACATTGGAAGAAGTAGGATCATACTTCTCCTTTTGAGAAACAAACTTTGGAGCGGGATATTGACCTTCTTCCCATTCAACACCCTCGGCGTTGAACCTTCACTCAAAACCAATTCCTTGATTCTTCCGGTGTCTTCCTTGTTTGCGAACAATTTCCTCGAAGTTCTTGCTTCCAGCAAGGCTCTTGTAGACACCTTTCTCTATAATCCCTTTCAATAGACTATTTTCTTGCTCAAGTGAAACTTGGCTTGAAACATTGTTAGTGGAATCAAGAGAACTACTAGAAGCAACAACATTGGATTTAGCATGAATATTGTTACTACTAGATGAAGAATTTTTCTTATGCTTGTCATGCTTAGTTTTAATAGGTGGCAAGAAATTAGACAAGAGAAGTCGTTTGGCAAGATATGAAGAACTCTTCTTTCGAAGATCGTCATTGATAGCTTTTAGAAACTCATGTTCTTGCTCTAGATTGAGCTTCTCGAAGCGTAGCTTCTCATGAGATCTTGGAAGCTCTCTATGATCTTCTTGAGTTGTTTCATGAGCTAACTTAAGAGTGTTTAGTTCTTTAGTTAGACGCTCAATCTCCTTCATAGCATTGTCATTCGACTCTTCTCGACTATAAAGACTATTAGCATGTTCATCATTACTAAGCTCACTAGATTTGTCATGTAAAAGCTCATCTTCACCAAGCAAGTCATCTTCATCACTATCAAAGTCAATGAATTCAGGGTGTGATACCTTGGGGCCTTTTGCCATGAAGCATCTTCCAATTCCCTCATTTGGTGAATCAAACAAGTCATAGGAGTTGGAGTTGGAGGATACGAGAGCAAGACCGGCAACACCTTCATCTTGATCAGTATTCGGAGTTGGAGTGATAGCTTCTTTCGGAGTGATTGTCTGAGTCGGAGCGGAGACCCATTCACCAACATGAGCTTGATGTTTTCTTCTTGTGTAGCTCCTTGATGACTTGTCTTTCCTTTCCGAATCCTTGCTTCTCCGAGAGGATCTTCGTTCATAACGATCATCTCTACTCCTTCTCTCTTTCCGAGGTGACTCTTCTCTTGAGCTTCTTCTTCTTGGAGATTCTTCTCTTCTCTTGTGGGGGGTCAAACACTCATTTGAGTAGTGTCCGGGTCTTCCACAATTGTAGCAGTTTCGATCACGACTAGAAGATCTCTTTTCATCATATGATCTAGACTTTGAGCTTCTTTCTTTGCTTCTACTCTTGTAGAATTTGTTGAAGTTCTTCACCATTAGGCTTATCTCTTCATTGGAAACCATCTTGTCACTAGAGGTTGTGGGAGCTTCAACTGTAGCTTTGTAAGCACCACTTGACTTGTTGTGAAGCTCTTCCTTATCTTTAAGTGTCATCTCATGAGCAACAATTCTTCCAATGACTTCGGTAGGCTTGAGATCCTTGTAGTTTGGCATCATTTGGATCAAAGTGCACACGGTGTCATACTTTCCATCCAAAGCTCTGAGAATCTTCTTGATGATGAATCGGTCGGTCATTTCTTCGCTTCCTAAGCCAGCAATCTCATTGGTGATGAGAGCAAGCCTAGAGTACATTTCAGCGACTCCTTCACCTTCCTTCATCTTGAACTTGTCAAGTTGACCTTGAAGAACATCTAGCTTGGATTCCTTCACGGACTCGGTACCTTCGTGCATTTCACCAAAGTATCCCAAATCTCTTTGCATTCTCAAGACGGCTGATCTTGTTGAACTCCTCGGACACAAAGCATTGAAGAGAATGTCACAAGCTTGAGCATTGTTCGTAACATCCGCAACTCATCCGCAGTAGCCCGCGATCCGAACTTTTCCTTCCTCAAGAACTCACCTTGCAAGCCAACACAAATAATGCCCCATGCGGCAGGTTATGTCCAAGAATATGCATTTTCATTTTATGCTTCCAACTAGCAAAATTTGAACCATCAAAGTAAGGACCTCTCTGAAATTACCCTCACTAGACGCCATACTCTCCTAGGTTGTGAAACCAAGCTTATGGAGTCCAATGCAATGGAAACCAATCCAATGGAGACCAAAGCTCGATACCACTTGTAGGATCGGAAGTATGTCTAGAGGGGGTGATTAGACTACTTGACAACTTAAAAGTTTAGCCTTTTGATTAGGGCAAGTTTTTAGCAAGTTCACAATGATGACCAAGTCAAGTATCACCCTACACATGCAATTCTAGAGTAATGGCAGCGGAAAGTAAATTGCACATGTAGTAAATAAGAGGTGGAGAAGAGCAAACGCAATTTGGAGACACGGAGATTTTTCTCGTGGTTCCGATAGGTGAAGCTATCGTCAATCCACGTTGATGGAGACTTCAACCCACGGAGGGTAACGGCTGCGAGAGTCCACGGAGGGCTCCACCCACGAAGGGTCCACGAAGAAGCAACCTTGTCTATGCCATCATGGCTTACGCCCACGGAGGACTAGCCTTACTCGGGGTAGATCTTCACGAAGTAGGTGATCTCCTTGCCCTTACAAACTTCTTGGTTCAACTCCACATCTTGACGGAGGCTCCCAAGCGACACCTAACCAATCTAGGAGGCACCACCCTCCAAAAGGTAATAGATGGTGTTGGTGATGATGAACTCCTTGCTCTTGTGCTTCAAATGATAATCTCCCCAACACTCAACTCTCCTCACTGATTTGGCTGTGGTGGAAGAAAGGATTGAGTGGAAAGCAACTTGGGAAGGCTAGAAATCAAGTTTCATATGGTGGGAGTGGAGCAACTTGATCTCAACACAAGGGTAGGTAGTTTTCTTCTCGAAATGTAAGGTAGGAGTGGTAGTTCTTTCTGATGGCTCTCTCCACGAATGAAGAGGAGGTGGAGGGGTATTTATAGCCTCCACACAAAATCCAACCGTTATACACATTTGACCAATCTCGGTCAGACCGAAGTTGACAACTCGGTGAGACCGAAAGTTCAAATCTTGTGAACGTTGGGATTTTCGGTGGGACCGAAAATACAATCTCGGTTAGTTCGATTCTTCCAAAGTCTAGGGTTTGCCATTCTCGGTGGGATCGACTTTCTCATCTCGGTGACACCGATTTGAGTACAGAAGGTTACAGAAGGTTGGCAACACTAGTTTCGGTATGACCGAGTTTGGAATCGGAAAATCCGAAATTTCTAGGGTTTGGGTATATGGCTGAGGTGGTTCATCTCGGTGTGACTGAGTTTATGAAATCGGTGGGACCGAGATTACTTATGAGTTTATGTTGGAATGAAAGATTGCTGATAGTTTGAGAGATAAATCACTAAGCACTTTGAGCAACCAGATCATCATCATAACCTCATCCCCTTTTAATAGTATTGGCTTTCCTATGGACTCCATGTGATCTTGGATCACTAAACCAAAAAATAGAGTCTTGAGCTTTTGCCAATGTTTTCCTTAGCATTTTGAGGGGTCCACATCGTCAGTCATTGCCATACCCATATCACTAAACTTTCTGAAATATTCTCAAGAAATAATTAGTTCAATGATATATATGTTGTTATTAATTACCAAAACCACCCGGGGATTAGTTGCACTTTCATCTTTCCTCCTATATATACCTACGTATCCCCGAACGAACAGAATAGGAGCTAAAAACCTAATTCCACGGCCGCAACCTTCTGTATCCACGAGATCCCATCTTGGGGCCTGTTCCGGAGCTCTGCCGAAGGGGGCATCCACCACGGAGGGCTTCTACATCATCGCCATAGCCCCTCCGATGAAGTGTGAGTAGTTTACTTCAGACCTTCGGGTCCATAGCTAGTAGCTAGATGGCTTCTTCTCTCTTTTTGGATCTCAATATAATGTTCTCCCCGTCTCTCATGGAGATCTATTCGATGTAATCTTCTTTTTGCGGTGTGTTTGTTGAGACCGATGAATTGTGGGTTTATGATCCAGTATTATCTATGGAAAATATTTGATTCTTCTCTGAATTCTTTTATGTATGATTGACATGACCCATTTTGTTAGCCTAGCACTTGATCGTTTAGTATACTGCTATTGCTTTCTTCATGACTTATACAAAGTTCCTGCAACTATGAGATTGTGCAACTCCCGTGTACCAGAAGAACACTTTGTGTGCTACCAAACCTCACAACGTAACTGGGTGATTATAAAGGTGCTCTACAGGTGTTTCCGAAGGTTCATGTTGAGTTGGCATAATTCGAGATTAGGATTTGTCACTCCGATTGTCGGAGAGGTATCTCTGGGCCCTCTCGGTAATACTCATCACTTAAGCCTTGCAAGCATATAACTAATGAGTTAGTTATGAGATGACGTATTACAGAACGAGTAAAGAGACTTTCCGGTAACGAGATTGAACTAGGTATTGGATACCGACGATCGAATCTCGGGCAAGTAACATACCAATGACAAAGGGAACAAAGTATGTTGTTATGCGGTTTGACCGATAAAGATCTTCATAGAATATGTAGGAACCAATATGGGCATCCAGGTCCCGCTATTGGTTATTGACCAGAGACGTGTCTCGGTCATGTCTGCATTGTTCTCGAACCGTAGGGTCCGCACGCTTAAGGTTTCGATGACAGTTATATTATGAGTTTATGTATTTTGATGTACCGAAGTTCGTTCGGAGTCCCGGATATGATCACGGACATGACGAGGAGTCTCTAAATGGTCGAGACATAAAGATTGATATATTGGACGGATATATTTGGACACCGGAAAGGTTCCGGGAGAGTTTGGGAATATACCGGAGCTTCGGGAGGTTACCGGAACCCCCCGGGAAGTATATGGGCCTTATTGGGCCCATGTAGGAGGAAGAGAGAAGGAGCAAGGGAGGGGGCACGCCCCCCCAAGCCCAATCCGACTGGGGAGGGGGCCGCCCCTTCCTTTCTCCTTCCCCTCTTCCTTCCTACTACTAGTACTACTTCCTACTACTAGTACTCCTTCCTTCCCTCCAAATAAGATTAGGAAAAGGGGAAACCTACTTGGAGTAGGTTTCCCCCCCTATGGCGCCCCCCTTGGGCCGCCACCTCCTCCCTCACTCCTTTATATACGGGGTAGGGGGCACCCTAGAACACACAAGTTGATCATTGATCGTTCCTTAGCCGTGTGCGGTGCCCGCTCCACGATATTACACCTCGATCATATTGTAGCGGTGCTTAGGCGAAGCCCTGCGACAAGAGAACATCAAGATCGTCACCACACCGTCGTGCTGACGGAACTCCCCCTCGGAGCCTCTACTGGATTGGAGATCGAGGGTGCATCATCGAGCTGTACGCGCGTGTCAAGAACTCGGAGGTGCCGAGTAACGGTGCTTGGATCGGTCGGACCGGAGGACGTCGACTACTTCCTCTACGCTATGTCAACGCTTCGCTTCGGTCTCGAGGGTACGTGAGACAACACTCTCCCCTCGCTGCTATATCATCACCATGATCTTGCGTGTGCGTAGGAAATTTTTGAAATTACTCGTTCCCCAACAAATGGCATCCGAGCCTAGGTTTTATGGTTTGATGTTATTTGCACGAGTAGAACACAAGTGAGTTGTGGGCGATATAAGTCATACTTGCTTACTAGCATGTCATACTTTGGTTCAGCGGTATTGTTGGATGAAGCGGCCCGGACCGACATTACGCGTACGCTTACGCGAGACTGGTTTTACCGCCGTGCTTTGCACACAGGTGACTAGCGGGTGTCTGTTTCTATAATTTTAGTTGAACTGAGTGTGGCTACGCCCGGTCCTTGCGAAGGTTAAAACAGCATCAACTTGACAAAATATCATTGTGGTTTTGATGCGTAGGTGAGATTGGTTCTTGCTTAAGCCCGTAGCAGCCACGTAAAATTTGCAACAACAAAGTAGAGGACGTCTAACTTGTTTTTGCAGGGCATGTTGTGATGTGATATGGTCAAGATGTGATGCTATATTTTATTGTATGAGATGATCATGTTTTGTAACCAAAGTTATCGGCAACTGGCAGGAGCCATATGGTTGTCGCTTTATTGTATGAAATGCAAGCGCTCAGTAATTGCTTTACTTTATCACTAAGCGGTAGCGATAGTCGTAGAAGCAATAGATGGCGAACGACAACGATGCTACGATGGAGATCAAGGTGTCGCGCCGGTGACGATGGTGATCACGGCGGTGCTTGAAGATGGAGATCACAAGCACAAGATGATGATGGCCATATCATATCACTTATATTGATTGCATGTGATGTTTAACCTTTATGCATCTTATCTTGCTTTGATTGACGGTAGCATTTTAAGATGATCTCTCACTAAAATTATCAAGTAGTGTTCTCCCGAGTATGCACCGTTGCCAAAGTTCGTCGTGCGAGACACCACGTGATGATCGGGTGTGATAAGCTCTCGTCCATCTACAACGGGTGCAAGCCAGTTTTGCACACGCAGAATACTCAAAGTTAAACTTGACGAGCCTAGCATATGCAGATATGGCCTCGTAACACGGAGACCGAAGGTCGAGCGTGAATCATATAGTAGATATGATCAACATAATGATGTTCACCATTGAAAACTACTCCATCTCACGTGATGATCGGTTATGGTTTAGTTGATTTTGATCACGTAATCACTTAGATGACTAGAGAGATGTCTGTCTAAGTGGGAGTTCATAAGTAATATGATTAATTGAACTTAAATTTATCATGAACTTAGTACCTGATAGTATCTTGCTTGTCTATGTTTGTTTGTAGATAGATGGCTCGTGCTGTTGTTCCGTTGAATTATAATGCGTTCCTTGAGAAAGCAAAGTTGAAAGATGATGGTAGCAATTACACGGATTGGGTCCGTAACTCGAGGATTATGCTCATTGCTGCACGTAAGAGTTACGTCTGGAAGCACCGCTGGGTGCCAACTGCTCTTGATGCAACCGACGACGTTAAGAACGGCCGGCGAGCAAAGCCGATGACTACTCTATAGTTCAAGCAGCCATGCTTTACGGCTTAGAACCGGTCTTCAACGACGTTTTGAGCGTCATGGAGCATATGAGATATTCCAGAGTTGAAGTTAATATTTCAAGCAAATGCCCGGATTGAGAGATATGAAGTCTCCAATAAGTTCTATAGCTGCAAGATGGAGGAGAATAGTTACGTCGGTGAACATATACTCGTAATGTGCTGGGTATAACAATCACTTGATTCAACCGGGAGTTAATCTTCCCGATGATAGTGTTATTGATGTAATTCTTCAATCATCGCCACCAAGCTACAAGAGCTTTGTGATGAACTATAATATGCAAGGGATGAACAAGACTATTCCCGAGCTCTTCGCGATCTTTGAAAGCATGGAGGTAGAAATCAAGAAGGAGCATCAAGTGTTGATGGTCAACAAGACCACTAGTTTCAAGAAAAGGGCAAAGGAAAGAAGAAGGAACTTCAAAAGAACAGCAAGCAAGTTGCTGCTCAAGAGAAGAAACCCAAGTCTGGACCTAAGCCCTGGCCCGAGTGCTTCTCTTTATAGCAAGCGATCGTCACCGAAGCGGAACTGCCCCAAGTATTTGGTGGATAAGAAGGATGGCAAAGTGAACAAAGGTATATGTGATATACATGTTATTGATGTGTACCTAACTAGAGCTCGTAGTAGCACTGGTATTTGATACGGTTACATTGCTAATATTTGCAACTCAAACAGGACTACGGAATAAGCGAGCATCGCCAAGGACGAGGTGACGATGCGCGTGGGAAACGGTTCCAAAGTCGATGTGATCGCCGTCGGCATGCTACCTCTACATCTACCATCCGGATTAGTTTTAGACCTAAATAATTGTTATTTGGTGCCTGCGTTGAGCATGAATATTATATCTGGATATTGTTTGATGCGAGACGGTTATTCATTTAAATCAGAGAATAATGGTTGTTCTATTTATATGAGTAATATCTTTTATGGTCATGCACCCTTGAAGAGTGGTCTATTTTATTGAATCTCGATAGTAGTGATACACATATTCATAATGTTGAAGCCAAAAGATGCAGAGTTGATAATGATAGTGCAACTTATTTGTGGCACTCGCCATTTAGGTCATATCGATGTAAACGCATGAAGAAACTCCATCTTGATGGACTTCGAATCACTTGATTATGAATCACTTGGTACTTGCGAACCGTGCCTTATGGGCAAGATGACTAAAACGCCGTTCTCCGGTACTATGGAGAGAGCAACAGATTTGTTGGAAATCATACATACATATGTATGTGGCCCGATGAATGTTGAGGCTCGTGGCGGATATCGTTATTTTCTCACCTTCACAGATGGTTTGAGCAGATATGGGTATATCTACTTAATGAAACACAAGTCTGAAACATTTGAAAAGTTCAAAGAATTTCAGAGTGAAGTAGAAAATCATCGTAACAAGAAAATAAAGTTTCTACGATCTGATCGTGGAGGAGAATATTTGAGTTACGAGTTTGGTTTACATTTGAAACAATGCGGAATAGTTTCGCAACTCACGCCACCTGGAACACCACAACGAAATGGTGTGTTCGAACGTCGTAATCGTACTTTACTTGATATGGTGCGATCTATGATGTCTCTTACCGATTTACCGCTATCGTTTTGGGGTTATGCTTTAGAGATGGCCGCATTCACGTTAAATAGGGCACCATCAAAATCCGTTGAGACGACGCCTTATGAACTATGGTTTGGCAAGAAACCAAAGTTGTCGATTCTTAAAGTTTGGGGCTACGATGCTTATGTGAAGAAACTTCAACCAGATAAGCTCGAACCCAAATCGGAGAAATGTGTCTTCATAGGATACCCAAAGGAAACTGTTGGGTACACCTTCTATCACAGATCTGAAGGCAAAACATTCGTTGCTAAGAATGGATCCTTTCTAGAGAAAGAATTTCTCTCGAAAGAAGTGAGTGGGAGGAAAGTAGAACTTGATGAGATAATCAGATCTACTCCCTTGTTGGAAGGTAGTTCATCACGAGAACCGGTTCCCGTGACAACTACACCAACTAGTGAGGAAGCTAATGATATTGATCATGAAACTTGAGATCAAGTTTCTGCTGAACCTCGTGGGTCTACGAGTAAGATCCGCACTGAGTGGTACGGTAATCCTGTTCGAAGTCATGTTACTTGACCATGATGAACCTACGAACTATGAGGAAGTGATGATGAGCCCAGATTCCGCAAAATGGCCGGAGGCCATGAAATCGAGATAGGATCCATGTATGAAAACAAAGTATGGACTTTGGTTGACTTGCCCGATGATCGGCAAGCCATTGAGAATAAATGGATCTTTAAGAAGAAGACCGACGCTGATGGTAATGTTACTGTCTATAAAGCTTGACTTGTTGCGAAAGGTTTTCGACAAGTTCAAGGGGTTGACTACGATGAGACTTTCTCACCCGTAGCGATGCTTAAGTCTGTCCGAATTATGTTGGCTATTGCTGCATTTCATGATTATGAAATTTGGCAAATGGATGTCAAGACTGCATTCTTGAATGGATTTCTAGAAGAAGAGTTGTATATGATGCAGCCGGAAGGTTTTGTTGATCCAAAAGGTGCTGACAAAGTGTGCAAGCTCCAACGCTCCATTTATGGACTGGTGCAAGCATCTCGGAGTTGGAATAAACGTTTTGATAGTGTGATCAAAGCATATGGTTTTATATGACTTTTGGAGAAGCCTCAGTATTTACAAGAAAGTGAGTGGGAGCTCAGTAGCATTTCTAGTTTTATATGTTGATGACATATTATTAATTGGAAATGATATAGAATTTCTGGATAGCATAAAGGGATACTTGAATAAAAGTTTTTCGATGAAAGACCTCGGAGAAGCTGCTTACATATTAGGCATCAAGATCTATAGAGATAGATCAAGGCGCTTAATAGGACTTTCACAAAGCACATACCTTGACAAAATATTGAAAAGTTCAATATGGATCGTGCAAAGAAAGAATTCTTGCCTGTGCTACAAGGTGTGAAGTTGAGTCGAACTCAATGCCCGACCAGAGCGTAAGATAGAGAGAAAATGAAAAATGTTCCTATGCTTCAGCCATAGGCTCTATCATGTATGCAATGTCAGTGTACCAGACTGACGTATGCTTAGCAATAAGCTTAGCAGAAGGTACCAAAGTAATCCAGAGTGGATCATCGGACAGCGGTCAAGAACATCCTGAAATACCTAAAAGGACTAAGGATATGTTTCTCGATATGGAAGTGACAAAGAGCTAGTCGTAAATGGTTACGTCGATGCAAGCTTTGACACGATCCGGACGATTCTAAATCGCAAACCGGATCGTGTTTTTATTAAGCGGTGGAGCTGTAAGTTGGTGCGAGTTCTAAACAAAGCGTCGTGGCGGGATCTACATGTGAAGCGGAGTACATAGCTGCTTCGGAAGCAGCAAATGAAGGAGTCTGGATGAAGGAGTTCACTTCTGATCTAGGTGTCATACCTAGTGCATCGGGACCAATGAAGATCTTCTGTGACAATACTGGTGCAATTGCCTTGGCAAAGGAATCCAGATTTCACAAGAGGACCAAGCACATCAAGAGACGCTTCAATTCCATTCGGGACCAAGTCCAAGTGGGAGACATAGAGATTTGCAAGATACATACGGATCTGAATGTTGCAGACCCGTTGACTAAGCCTCTCTCATGAGCAAAACATGATCAGCACCAAGACTCCATGGGTGTTAGAATCATTACTATGTAATCTAGATTATTGACTCTAGTGCAAGTGGGAGACTGAAGGAAATATGCCCTAGAGGCAATAATAAAGTTATAATTTATTTCCTCATATCATGATAAATGTTTATTATTCATGCTAGAATTGTATTAACCGGAAACATGATACATGTGTGAATACATAGACAAACATATAGTCACTAGTATGCCTCTACTTGACTAGCTCATTAATCAAAGATGGTCATGTTTCCTGACCATAGACATGTGTTGTCATTTGATTAGTGGGATCACATCATTAGAAGAATGATGTGATTGACATGACCCATTTTGTTAGCCTAGAACTTGATCGTTTAGTATCTTGCTATTGCTTTCTTCATGACTTATACAAAGTTCCTGCAACTATGAGATTGTGCAACTCCGTGTACCGAAGAACACTTTGTGTGCTACCAAACCTCACAACGAATCGGGTGATTATAAAGGTGCTCTCAGGTGTTTCCAAGGTTCATGTTGAGTTGGCATAATTCGAGATTAGGATTTGTCACTCCGATTGTCGGAGAGGTATCTCTGGGCCCTCTCGGTAATACTCATCACTTAAGCCTTGCAAGCATATAACTAATGAGTTAGTTATGAGATGACGTATTGTGAATGAGTAAAGAGACTTGCCGTAACGAGATTGAACTAGGTATTGGATACCGACGATCGAATCTCGGGCAAGTAACATACCGATGACAAAGGGAGCAAAGTATGTTGTTATGCGGTTTGACCGATAAAGATCTTCAGAGAATATGTAGGAACCAATATGGGCATCCAGGTCCCGCTATTGGTTATTGACCGAGACGTGTCTCGGTCATGTCTGCATTGTTCTCGAACCGTAGGGTCCGCACGCTTAAGGTTTCGATGATGCTTATATTATGAGTTTATGTATTTTGATGTACGAAGTTCGTTCGAGTCCGGATATGATCACGGACATGACGAGGAGTCTCGAAATGGTCGAGACATAAAGATTGATAAATTGTACGGATATATTTGGACACCGGAAAGGTTCCGGGAGAGTTTGGGAATATCTGAGCTCCGGAGGTTACTGGAACCCCGGGAAGTATATGGGCCTTATTGGGCCCATGTAGGAGGAAGAGAGAAGGAGCAAGGGAGGGGCGCCCCCAAGCCCAATCCGACTGGGGAGGGGCCCGCCCCTCTTTCCTTTCTCCTTCCCCCTCTTCCTTCCTACTACTAGTACTACTTCCTACTACTAGTACTCCTTCCTTCCCCCTCCAAATAAGATTAGGATAAAGGGGGGAAACCTATTTGAGTAGGTTTCCCCCTCCCTATGGCGCCCCCTTGGGCCGCCACCTCCTCCCTCCCTCCTTTATATACGGGGTAGGGGCACCCTAGAACACACAAGTTGATCATTGATCGTTCCTTAGCCGTGTCGGTGCCCCTCCACGATATTACACCTCGATCATATTGTAGTGGTGCTTAGGCGAAGCCTGTGACAGAGAACATCAAGATCGTCACCACACCGTCGTCTTGACGGAACTCCTCCTCGGAGCCTCTCTTGGATTGGAGATCGAGGGTGCGTCATCGAGCTGTCGCGTGTCAAGAACTTCGGAGGTGCCGGAGTAACGGTGCTTGGATCGGTCGGACCGGGAGGACGTACGACTACTTCCTCTACGTTGCGTCAACGCTTCCGCTTCGGTCTACGAGGGTACGTAGACAACACTCTCCCCTCGTTGCTATATCATCACCATGATCTTGCGTGTGCGTAGGAAATTTTTTGAAATTACTACGTTCCCCAACAGATCCGGAGATCTAACCCAGATCGTATCTCGAATTCAAGCCATCGCCTTCATGTCAAGCCAAAGCTTCACCTTTGGCTCCCTCGCCTTCATCGCAAACGAGACACATTGGCTCTACACCCGTTGGATCGAGAAGATACATCTAGGGGTGATACGTCTCCAACGTATCTATAATTTATGAAGTATTCATGCCATGTTTACAACAATTTTATATGGTTTTGGTTTGATTTGAATGGAACTAACCCGGACTGAGGTTGTTTTCAGCAGAACTACCGTAGTGTTGTTTTTTGTGCAGAAATTCAAGTTCTCCAAATGCAACGAAACTTTTTGACGATTTTTTTTGGAACAAAAGAGGCACTAGAAGCTTCGCGGGAGGGCTAGAAGAGCCACGAGGTGGGTACAACCCACCAGGGCGCGCCAGCCCCCCCCCCCCCCAGGCGCGCCCTGGTGTCTTGTGGGCCCCTCATGGCCCATCTTCGCGTGAAACCGACGCCAAAAATCCAATAAATACAGAAACCCCCAAAAAACCAAGATCAGAAGTTCCGCCGCCGCAAGCCTCTGTAGCCACTAAAAAAATAATCTGGCCCATGTTCCGGCACTCTGCCGGAGGGGGGAATCATTATCGGAGGCCATCTTCATCATCCCGGCAGCCACCATGATGAGGAGAGAGCAGTTGACCCTCGAGACTGAGGGTTTGTACCAATAGCAATATGTTTAATCTCTCGCTCTCTCCCCCCTCCCTCTCTCGTGTTCTTGATTTGGCACGATCTTGATGTATCGCGGGCTTTATTAATATAGTTGGATCATATGGTGTTTTCCCCTCTCTATCTTGTTGTGATGAATTAAGTTTTCCTTTGAGTTTTTGTTTTATCAGACTGAATAATTTTATGGATTTGAGAACACTTGATGTATGTCCTGCTATGAATACCCGTGGTGACAATGGGGTGTCATATTGATTCACTTGATATGTGTTTTGGCACTCAACTCGTGGATTCCCGAGGTGACATTGGGGTAATCTATGCATAGGGGTTGATGCACGTTCTCGTCCTTATTTCTCCGATAGAAATCTTGGGGCACTCATTGAGGTTCTTTGTGTTGGTTTGAGTATTATGAATCTGAAATTGTTTCATGCATATCGTATAATGAACTCACAGATACTCGCGGTGACATTGGAGTATCTAGGTGACATTAGAGTTGGTTGATATGTATCATATGGTGTTATTTTAGTACAAACTCTTGGATAGATCGATCGGAAAGAATAGCTAGGTGTTATTTTAGTACAAACTCTAGGATAGACTGATCGGAAAGAATAGTTTTGAGGTGGTTTCGTACCCTACAAACATTTTTGTCTTATGTTCTCCTCTACATAGGAACTTTGGAGTGATTCTTCATCGCACGCTGAGGGATGGTTATATGATCCAATTATATTAGCATTGTTGAGAGATTGCACTAGCGAAAGTACGGACCTAGGCCTCATTTTCAAGCATTGCAATACCGTTTGTGCTCACATTTGTTACTCGTTACCTTGCTGTTCTTTATTGTTACTATTACAAAAATCAATATCTACATCATTACTACACATGTATCACCATCTCTTTGCCGAGTGCACCTATACAATTTACCATTGTATTTGGTGTGTTGGGGACACAACAGACATTTTATTATTTGGTTGCAGGGTTGTTTGAGAGAGACCATCTTCATCCTACGCTTCCCACGGATTGATAAACCTTAGGTCATCCACTTGAGGGAAATTTGCTATTGTCCTACAAAACTCTGCGCTTGGAGGCCCAACATGAGTCTACAAGAACAAGTTGTGTAGTGGAAATCAAGCTCTTTTCTGGCGCCGTTGTCGGGGAGGTGAGTGCTTGAAGGTATATCTTTAGATCTTGCAATTGAATCATTTAGTTTCTTGTTTTATCACTAGTTTGGTTTATAAAAGAAAGCTACAAAAAATGGAATTGAGGTGGCCTCATATTATTCGTCTTTATCATGTCTTTCTTGAAATGATGTATATAGGAAAATTGTGCTCAGTTGATAGAAGAAGAATTCAATGAAATGTTTGCCATAAAATCTTTGAATGTTGAGAATGATTGCGATGTTATTAGTATGAATTATTTGAATATCCATGATGCTAATGATATGCAAAGCTACAAGCTTGGGGATGTTATATTTCATGAAGATGATATTTTTACTCCCCTAAGTTTTGATGAGAAAATTTATTATGATGAAAGCATGCCTCCTATTTATGATGATTATATTGATGAAAGTGGGTTTGGAAGAGTGTCAACTCTAGGTACTAATGATCCCACTATTTTGGAGGGTGTTGAATCTTATAATAATAATTCCACTATCTTGGAAGATGTTTCAATTGATTATGAAAACAAAGTTGCTACCTATGATGATTATGGTGATGACATGTATGCCATATTGAATAATGATAACCATGAAACTTGTCATCATGATTTTAATTTTCAATCACATGATAGTTATTTTGTTGACTTTGCTCCCACCATTATTCATGAGAATAAATTTGCTTATGTGGAGAGTAATAAAAAAATTATGCATCTGGACCATGAAAAGAATGCTTTATGTGATGGTTATATTGTTGAATTCATTCATTATGCTACTGAAAATTACTATGAGAGAGGAACATATGCTTTTACATTGCAAAAATATCAAGTTCTCTCTCTTTGTGTTGAAAGTTTTGAAGTATTGCGTGTTTTGCCTTCCTATGCTAGTTGATTCTTGCTCCCATAAATCGTGTGATCACAAAATCCCTATGCATAGGAAGTGGGTTATACTTAAATGTGCTAGTCATATGCTTCATGATGCTCCCGTTATGTCTCAATTCTTTACTTTTATGTGAGCATCATTGAAATCATCATGCCTAGCTAAAAAGGCATTAAAGAAAAGCGCTTGTTGAGAGTTAACCCAACACTTCTACCTACTGTTTTTGTGTGTTCACATGATTAAGCTACTATAGTAATCATGTTTATAGCTTTTTTCAATAAAGTGCCAAGTAAAGCCTTTGGGATAGTGTGGATGATAGTTGACTTGATTCTGTGCAAAAACAGAAACTTTTGCTTCTAGTAACAGAATTGTTTAAATTCACTGGAACGTGATAAAGTTCTGAATTTTTGAAAGATGATTGATATAGAAATTTCCTACATTGTCCAAATTCTTCAGAATTTTTGGATTTACAGAAGTGTGGTCATTGACCAGATCATTACAGACTATTCTGTTTTTGACAGATTCTGTTTTCAATGCATAGTTTGCTTGTTTTCTTGTTTCTATGGCTTATATTGGTCAATATAAATTGTAGGAATGATAGGTTATAGTAGGCATTGTGTGAGAACATTTATGAATCTTGTCTTTGATAGTACCAAAGGGAATGATGTGTCTTTATCATACTAACCTATCTCACGAAATTCCGTTAAGGTCTGTGTGATTGAAGTTTTCAAGTTTTGGGTGAGATATCGATATAAGGAGAATAAGGAATGAAAATACCCTAAGCTTGGGGATGCCCAAGGCACACCCAAGGTAATATTCAAGGAAGATCCAAGAAACTAAGCTTGGGGATGCCCCTGAAGGCATCCCCACTTTCGTCTTCAACATTATGAGTAACCTCACTTCGAGTTATATTTGTATGCATCACATGATATGAGTATTTCTTGGAGAGTTATTTTATTTTGTTAGAATTTTCTTGCTGCTATTTATAATAATGTTTTACATCTTTCATTTCAATGAAAATGTCAATTATAGCCTTTACCATGCTTGTTTTGCAAGTCTACATGTTGCTGTTTGAAAACAGAAAGTTTGCTATCATTGTCTGAATTCTTCAGGAAAGCCAAAACGTGGTAAAATCTTGAAATTTTTACACAATTAGCTAAAAAAATCTAAAGTGTGGTAATTTTCGGAGTTAAATAAGTATGAATATTCTTGCATCCTTTACAGACTGTCCTATTTTGGTAGATTGTTGTTGTGTTTGCATATGTTTGCTTGTTTAATGATTCTATTTGAGGATAGGAGTATTAAACATGTACAGGAATTTAGTATCCAATGTTAAATTATAATTTTAGTGATTTGCTACAATAGAGAACGTTAAGGATTTGCATTGATTTATACTAACTTATCTCACGAGTTCTTGTTGAGTTATGTGTGGATGAAAATTTTAAGATTTAGGAAAACCGTGATATAAAAGGAATTAACAAGACACAAAAGCTCAAACTTGGGGTTGCCTGATACGTCTCCAACGTATCTATAATTTTTGATTGTTCCATGCTATTATATTACCCATTTTGGATGTTTATGAGCTTTACTTTACACTTTTATATCATTTTTGGGACTAACCTACTAACCGGAGGCCCAGTCCGAATTGCTGTTTTTTTGCCTATTTCGGTGTTTCGAAGAAAAGGAATATCAAACGGAGTCCAAACGGGATGAAACCTTCGGGAGCGATCTTTTTGGAACAAACGCAATCCACGGGACTTGGAGTGGACGTCAAGCAACAGAGGAGGCGGCCACGAGGGTGCCCGGCGCCCCCCTAGGGTTGGACGCGCCCCCACCCTTATGGGCCCCTCGAACTTCCACCGACCTACTTCTTCCTTCTATATATACCTACGTACCCTGAAACCATCAGAAGCGACCACGAAAATCTAATTCCACCGCCGCAACCTTCTGTATCCGCGAGATCCCATCTTGGAGCCTTTGCCAGCGCTCCACCGGAGGGGGAATCGACCATGGAGGGCCTCTACATCATCTCCAAGGCCCTTCCGATGAGTTGTGAGTAGTTTACCACAGACCTTCGGGTCCATAGTTATTAGCTAGATGGCTTCTTCTCTCTTTTTGAATCTCAATACAAAGTTCTCCTAGATCTTCTTGGAGATCTATTCGATGTAACTCTTTTTGCGGTGTGTTTGTCGAGATCAGATGAATTGTGGGTTTATGATCAAGTTTATCTATGAGAAATATTTGAATCTTCTCTGAATTCTTTTATGTGTGATTAAGTTATTGATACGTCTCCGTTGTATCTACTTTTCCAAACACTTTTGCCCTTGTTTTGGACTCTAACTTGTATGATTTGAATGGAACTAACCCGGACTGACGTTGTTTTCAGCAGAATTGCCATGGTGTTGTTTTATGTGCAGAAAATAAAAGTTCTTGGAATGACCTCAAATTCCACGGAACACCTTAGAAAAAACAATAAAAAAAATCCTCGCCAAAGATGAAGACCAGGGGGCCCACACCCTGTCCACGAGGGTGGGGGCGCCCCCCTGGGCGCGCCCCTTACCTCGTGGGCCCCCTGGTGGCCCTCCGACGCCAACTCCAATTCCATATATTGGCTTTCGGGGAGAAAAAAAATCAGAGAGAAGAAATCATCATGTTTTACGATACGGAGCCGCCAAGCCCTAATCTCTCTCGGGAGGGCTGATCTAGAGTCCGTTCGGGGCTCCGGAGAGGGGGATTCATCGCCGTCGTCATCATCAACCATCCTCCATCACCAATTTCTTGATGCTCACTGCCGTGCGTGAGTAATTGCATCGTAGGCTTGCTGGACGGTGATGGGTTGGATGAGATTTATCATGTAATCGAGATAGTTTTGTTAGGGTTTGATCCCTAGTATCCATTATGTTCTGAGATTGATGTTGCTATGACTTAACTATGCTTAATGCTTGTCACTAGGGCCCGAGTGCCATGATTTAAGATCTGAACCTATTATGTTTTCATGAATATATGTGAGTTATTGATCCTATCTTGCAAGTCTATAGTCACCTACTATGTGTTATGATTCGGCAACCCCGAAGTGACAATAATCGGGACCACTCCCGGTGATGACCATAGTTTGAGGAGTTCATGTATTCACTATGTGCTAATGCTTTGTTCGGTTCTCTATTAAAAGGAGGCCTTAATATCCCTTAGTTTCCAATAGGACCCGCTGCCACGGAGGGTAGGACAAAAGATGTCATGCAAGTTCTTTTCCATAAGCACGTATGACTATATACTGAATACATGCCTACATTACATTGATGAACTGGAGCTAGTTCTGTGTCACCCTATGTTATAATCTGTTACATGACGAACCGCATCCGGCATAATTATCCATCGCTAATCCAAAGGCCTATGAGTTTTCCATATCTGGTTCTCGCTTATTTACTTTTCCGTTACTCTCATTATAATCACTACAAAATACCAAAAACATTACTCTTGTTGTCTTTACTTTTGTTACTGTTACCACCACTATCATATTACTTTGCTACTAAACACTTTGCTGCAGATACTAAGTTTCCGGGTGTGGTTGAATTGACAACTCAGCTGCTAATACTTGAGAATATTCTTTGGCTCCCCTTATGTCGAATCAATAAATTTGGGTTGAATACTCTACCCTCGAAAACTGTTGCGATCCCCTATACTTGTGGGTTATCAAGACCTTTTTCTGGCGCCGTTGCCGGGGATCATAGCTTTATTCTTTGAGTCACTTGGGATTTATATCTGCTGGACACTATGAAGAACTTGAAAGATGATCGAACTACTATTTTGCCCTCAACTACGAGGGGAGGTAAGGAACTGCCATCTAGCCTTGCACTAGATTCTCCTTCTATTATAAGTAAGCTTGCGACACCTAAACCTGCTACTGCTATGAATTCTGATATGTCGCATGTTATTGATGATGCCACTTCTGCTATGCATGATATTAATGATGAAACTACTTCTATGCTTGATACTACTGTGCCCCTTGGTGAATTTCTTGATGAGCAAATTGCTAGGTCGAGAGAAAGAGAAATTATTGAACCTGAATACGATGGCATTAGTGATGATAAAAATATGCCTGCTATTCCTGAGGGTTATCTTTTTGATGCGGAATCTTCTGCAGGTATTCTTGCTTGCCAGGATAGATATGAACTTAAGATGTTGCTAGTTAAATGGAGTAAAGAATCTTTTAGAGATAGAATGAGACCCGACCCTGCTTTTGCCACTTCACCTATTTGTGTTCCCGATAAGGATTATTATGATTTTTCTGTTGATCCAGATATAATTACTTTGGTTGAATCTGATCCTTTTTATGGCTATGAATCTGAAACTGTTGTGGCACATCTTACTAAGTTAAATGATATAGCTCCCTATTTACTAATAATGAGAGATCGCGCTACCTTTATTTACTCAAAATATTTCCGTTCTCATTAAAGGGTGATGCTAAGATATGGTTTAATTCTCTTGATCCTGGTTGTGTGCAAAGTCCCGTGATATGATTTATTACTTCTCGCTAAATATTTCCTGCTCATAAGAAACAAGCTGCCTTGAGGGAAATATACAACTTTGTGCAAATTGAAGAAGAGAGTCTCCCACAAGCTTGGGGGAGGCTTCTCAAGTTACTTAATGCTTTGCCTGATCATACTCTTAAGAAACCTGAAATACTTGATATCTTTTATAATGGACTAACGATGCTTCCAGAGATTACCCGGATAGTTGTGCTGGTTCTCTTTTCAGGAAAGAACACGGATGAAGCTGAAATTCTATTGAATAATATGTTGACAAATGAAAATAATTGGGCACCTCCCGAGCCAGCTCTAGAGCCAGCTTGCGAGCCTATTCCTAAACCAACTCCGAAGAAGAGGTGTTCTATTTCTCACTCAAAGATATGCAAGAGGCAAAGAAATCTATGAAAGAAAAAGGTATTAAAGCTGAAGATGTTAAGAATTTACCTCCTATTGAAGAAATACACGGTCTTAATTTACCGCCTGTTGAAGAAGTATATGATCTCAATTACTTATTTACTGAAGAACCTCCCGATATCCCGACATAGGTAGTAAAGGTAAATTCTCTCTATAGATATGATAAAGCTGAAGTCCCTCCTACTAAAATTGCTAGTCAGTGCTTGGATGAGTTTGATGACTTTATGTTTAAGCAAGATGACTTTAATGCTTATTTTGGTAGACAATTAAAATAGAATACCTTTATGATTAAACGCTTGGGTGATTATATGGCTGATATTAGAGGTGAAATTAAACTTGTTAGCAAACATGCTTCTATGGTTACCACTCAAGTAGAACAAGTACTTCAAGCTCAGAAAGAAGTGCTTGATGAAATGAATAGTAATAAAAATGATTATGCTGTTAGAGTGGCTACTAGAACTGGTAGAATGACTTAGGAACCTTTGTATCCTGAAGGCCACCCTAAGTGAATCGAGCAAGATTCTCAGAGAAATAATATTGATGTACCTAGTTCTTCTAAGAGGAAGAAAAAGAAAAATGATAGGACTTTGCAAACTTCTAGTGAACCTATTGCTGAACCACCTGAAAATCCAAATGACATATGTATGTCTGATGCTGAAACACAATCAGGTGATGAACATGAACCCAGTGATAATGTTAATGATAATGTTCATGATGATGCTCAACCTAGTAATAATAATGATGTAGAAGTTGAACCTGCTATTGATCTTGATAACCCACAATCAAGGAATCAACGTTATGATAAAAGAGATTTTGTTGCTAGGAAACATGGTAAAGAAAGGGAACCATGGGTTCAGAAACCCATGCCTTTTCCTCCAAAACCATTCAAGAAAAAGGATGATGAGGATTTTGAGCGCTTTGCTGAAACGATTAGACCCATCTTTTTGCGTATGCGATTAACTGATGTGCTCAAAATAAATCCTTATGCTAAGTATATGAAGGATATCATTACTAATAAAAGAAAGATACCTGAAGCTGAAATTTCCACCATGCTTGCTAATTATACTTTTAAGGTTGGAATACCAAAGAAACTTGGAGATCCAGGAGTACCTACTATACCATGCTCCATTAAGAGAAATTATGTTAAAACTGCTTTATGTGATCTTGGAGCCGGTGTCAGTGTTATGCCTCTCTCTTTATATTGTAGACTTGACTTGAATAAGTTGACACCTACTGAAATATCTTTGCAAATGGCTGATAAATCAACTGCTATACATGTCGGTATTTCTGAGGATGTGCCTGTTGTGGTTGCAAACATTACTATTTTAACGGACTTTGTTATTCTTGATATTCCCGAGGATGATAGTATGTATATTATTCTTGGAAGAGCTTTCCTTAATACTGCAGGGGCTGTTTTTGATTGCACCAAAGGCAATGTCACTTTTCATGTTAATGGCAATGAGCACACGGTACACTTTCCGAGAAAACAACCTCAAGTTTATAGTATCAACTCTATTGGAAAAACTCCATCGATTATATTTGGAGGTTTTGAATTTCCTCTCCCTACTGTTAAGAAAAAGTATGATATTCTTATTGTTGGGGACTTTCATATCCCGGTTGAGGTAACTTAGTGTTATTCGAAATTTCTCCGGTTCCGTGAATATTTGGAATGAGTTTTTTAACAAGACTTGATCAACCTTGTTAGTGGGTTCATTTTGATGATCACGAGATGGATGAAACTAGAAGCACAACTTTCTGTACCCTTTTTCTATTTTCTGTTATTTAGTAGAAATAAAGTAAAATAGTATTTTTCTGTCTGTCTCCTGACTTATCCATGCAATATAAAAATATCCCAAAAATAAAAGTCCTCAGAATGCCATGCCAATTTAATATGATTTTTTGGGAATATTTGAGGATTTACTGTGCATAAGTTACCACGGGGGGAGTTGCCACCTGGTCACGAGGGTGGAGGGAGCGCCCTACCCCCCTGGGCGCGCCCCTTCCTCGTGGGCCCATGGTGGCCCTCCTCCACTTATCCCTGCACCCATCTTCTTCCTCTGCCTCACACAAACACGAAAAACCAACTCAAGCACGAGTTCCAGCCCCCGTTGCTATGATTTTAGATCTCCTTGCTCAAAGCACCTCTCGCAAAACTGCTTGGGGAGATTGTTCCTTGGTATGTGACTCCTCCATTGGTCCAATTAGTTTTTGTTCTAGTGCTTTATTCATTGCAAATTCGTGCTGCATAGGTGACCATGTTCTTCAGCTTGCATGTCAAATTTATATGGTTCCAAGTAGTTCCAATGCTTTATATAGGCTCTAGGCACTTGTAGGAGTTGTTACTATAAATTTTATTGAAGTTGGTTCACTTTTATTTGAAGTTACTAAAAATTTCAGATTGTTTCAGAAATAATGAAGAGACTTTTGAGGGGCTCGTCGAGCCGAAGCTCTAAGGAAAAACAAAAAGAAGAAGAGCAAAAGCCCAAATTTAATTTGCCTCGCACCGCGGAGGTCCGGCCGTGTGAATGGCCTTCCGATGACTTCTTGAGGAGAGCCGGATTTATGAAGATTTCTATTTATTGATTGAGAATGCTGGCCTCACCGACTTCCTCCACGACCAACGTCATCAGTATCTCTTACTCACAAATACTTTTGTGCAAAACTTCTACTTTTTCCCTAAGAAATCACCTCCAACAGTAGAGTTTCATTTATATGACGTTGTTAAAGAGATGACAATAGCTGAATTCTACGAGGTTTGTAGAATACCCTTTGAGGGCACCTTAGATGAACCCCACCTTAACGAAGTAAAAGCTTTTATTAACACTATCACTGTGGGAGAAACCGGGAAGGTTTCTGATGCAAGGATCACTAGCATACATTTTCCTGTTTTACGCTACTTTGCCTTATTTGCTAGTCGTTGCTTGATTGGACGCGGGAACTGTGGGAACCTTAGTATTCATGATATTATTATTTTGTTCCATGGTTTATACCGCAATAACTCTGTTAGTATGGGTGGAATTGTTGCTAGACGGTTAAGTCTGAACCGTACTAAGGGCCCCATCTTTGGAGGCATTTATGCTTCACGCCTAGCTGAATAGTTTGAAATACCTATTAGACATGAGGAGAAAGAAGAATCAGCACTGCCCCACGCTTATTTAGATTATAAAAGTATGATAGCGCATGATTTTCTTGTTAAGAGTCGCGAAGGGGAGCTCAAATACAAACTATACTTTGATAAACATCACCCTGAGACTATCACTTTGCCTGCTCCTTCTTTGTTAAACTTATCTGCAGGTCCTCACATCGTTTCGTGGTTGGATATTCAAGCCTATCGGAACCCTGCACCAGCCCCGGAGCCGGAGCCACAAGATGAGCCTCCAAGACTATCTGTTTATTCTTGGGATCCAGAGGAGGCTGCCAGCCAGTGGCAGTCAGAGTCTTCTTCGTCACACTATGACCCCAGCTTCACCTACAGATATCCGCCAGGCCACCCCTGGCAATAGACCAACTTAGGCCAAAAGCCTAAGCTTGGGGGAGTACGTATTTCCCACCGACATTACATTTATGTTCACACACACACTCATTGCTAGATGTCGATGCTCATACTCTTTCACTGTAATATCCATGCTAGTTTATTTTCTTTTTCCTGTTTTCTTCTTGTGTGTTTGATAAATCTTAAGAAAAAACCAAAAAAAAAATAGTTAGTTTAATTTCTTTGCTGTAGAAATTAAAAAGAAAACCCAAAAATATTTCCCGTTCTTCTTTTGCTTGTTGGGAGCTTTCCCGTGTAAATAGTTTTTATTTCTTTTCCTTTCTTTAGGGGTCGAGAAGACCATATTGAAAATGCTCAGTGGCTCTCATATGCATGATTGTTTATTTATACTTAGAGCCCATATTACTTGTCTTCTCTCTTGAGTTGAATGCTTGCAGATTCCAGCTTAGTCCAATGCACGAGCACTCTTATTATTATACACTTCGTTCGGTCGTGCAAGTGAAAGGCAATAATGATGATATATGATGGACTTATTGGGATGAGAAAAGCTGGTATGAACTCTACCTCTCTTGTTTTTGTAAATATGATGATTCATCGTTCCTGAGTCAGCTATTATGAAGTAAACATATTTGCAATGACATTTAGAGATTATAGTTGCTTGTGCCATGCTTGATTAGCTATGAGTTATAATGGTTTACCTTGCGTGCCAACATGCTATTAGAATGATTATGATGTGGTATGATGGGATGGTATCCTCCTTTAAATGAATTGAGTGGCTCGACTTGGCACATGTTCACGCATGTAGTTGAATCAAATCAACATAGCCTTCATGATATTTCTGTTCATGGTGGATTATATCCTACTCATGCTTGTATTCGGTGTAAATTAATTTTAATGCATGTTTACGATCGTTGTCGCTCTCTCGCTTAATCGCCTCCCGGTCTTTTGCTAGCCTTCACATACTAAGCGGGAATATCGCTTGTGCATCCGAACTCCTTAA
Organism: Aegilops speltoides; assembly: GCA_021437245.1. Classification (NCBI taxonomy): domain Eukaryota; kingdom Viridiplantae; phylum Streptophyta; class Magnoliopsida; order Poales; family Poaceae; genus Aegilops; species Aegilops speltoides. Next base: position 396,682,490 of record CM038146.1, on the reverse strand, counting down.
ACCCCAAAGTTGTTCCATATGAGTCCACTATACCTACCTATATGCGGTATTTACCTGCCGTTCCAAGTAAATTTGTATGTGCCAAACTCTAAACCTTCAAATAAACATTCTGTTTTGCATGCTCGAATAGCTCATATGTCAACTAGAGCTGCCCTTATCTTCCGTGTTAGGCGGGTTATTCTCAAGAGGAGTGGACTCCGCTCCTCATTCACGAGAAAATGGCTGGTATCCGGGATGCCCAGTCCCATGCTTTATGCAAACTAAATCAAAATAACTGCAAACAAAACTCCCCCTGGGACCCGTTGAATGTTGGAGGCACTCGTTGTTTCGAGCAAGCCATGGATTGATGCTTGTGGAGGAGGGGAGTATAAACTTTACCATTCTGTTTGGGAACCGCCTATAATCTGTTTAGCATGGAAGATATCGTCGTCTTTTAGTTGTTATGTTGACAATGAGAGTATGCCGCTCAAAATATAATTTATCTCTATTTCAAAACCGAGCTCTGGCACCTCTACAAATCCCTGCTTCCCTCTACGAAGGGCCTATCTATTTACTTTTATGTTGAGTCATCATCCTTCTTATTAAAAAGCACCCGCTGGAGAGCACTCGTTTGCATTCATTATAATTGGTTTATATTGGGTATGACTTGACTGGATCTCTTTTATCGTGAATTACAATGTTTAGTCAGTCCATGATCTTTAAAGGTGCTCTGCATTTATGTTTTGCGGTCTCAGAAAGGGCTAGCGAGATACCATTTTGTTATATCATGTTATGATTATTTTGAGAAAGTGTTGTCATCCGAGTTTTATTATTATGGCTCGCTAGCTGATTATGCTATTGATATGAGTAATTATGAGATCTACGTGTTATTGTTAGTATGGTTAGTTCATAATATTTGCTGAAACTTGAATGCTGGCTTTTCATGTTTACAACAACAAGAGCAAACAGAGTTTGTAAAAGTTTTTCTTTTTCTCTTTCAGTTTGTCAACTGAATTGCTTGAGGACAAATAAGGGTTTAAGCTTGGGGGAGTTGATACGTCTCCGTCGTATCAACTTTTCCAAACACTTTTGCCCTTGTTTTGGACTCTAACTTGTATGATTTGAATGGAACTAACCCGGACTGACGCTGTTTTCAGCAGAATTGCCATGGTGTTTTTTATGTGCGAAAATAAAAGTTCTCGGAACGACACGAAACTCCACGGAACACCTTAGAAAAACAATAAAAATCCTCGCCAAAGATGAAGACCAGGGGCCCACACCTGTCCCACGAGAGTGGGGTGCCTCCCCACAGGCGCGCCCACACCTCGCCCACGAGGGTGGGGTGCCTCCCCGGCGCGCCCCCTACCTCGTGGGCCACCTGGTGGCCCTCCGACGCCAACTCCAACTCCATATATTGGCTTTCGGGGAGAAAAAAAAATCAGAGTGAAGAAATCATCGCGTTTTACGATACGGAGCCGCCAAGCCCTAATCTCTCTCGGGAGGGCTGATCTGGAGTCCATTTGGGGCTCCGAAGAGGGGGATTCGTCGCCGTCGTCATCATCAACCATCCTCCATCACCAATTTCATGATGCTCACTGCCGTGCGTGAGTAATTGCATCGTAGGCTTGCTGGACGGTGATTGGTTGGATGAGATTTATCATGTAATCGAGTTAGTTTTGTTAGGGTTTGATCCCTAGTATCCATTATGTTTTGAGATTAATGTTGCTATGACTTTGCTATGCTTAATCTTGTCACTAGGGCCCGAGTGCCATGATTTCAGATCTGAACCTATTATGTTTTCATGAATATATGTGAGTTATTGATCCTATCTTGCAAGTCTATAGTCACCTACTATGTGTTATGATCCGGCAACCCCGAAGTGACAATAATCGGGACCACTCCCGGTGATGACCATAGTTTGAGGAGTTCATGTATTCACTATGTGCTAATGCTTTGTTCTGGTTCTCTATTAAAAGGAGGCCTTAATATCCCTTAGTTTCCAATAGGACCCCGCTACCACGGGGGTAGGACAAAAGATGCCATGCAAGTTCTTTTCCATAAGCACGTATGACTATATACAGAATACATTCCTACATTACATTGATGAACTAGAGCTAGTTCTGTGTCACCCTATGTTATGACTGTTACATGACGAACCGCATCCAGCATAATTATCCATCGCTAATCCGATGCCTATGAGTTTTCCATATACTGGTTCTCGCTTAGTTACTTTTCCGTTGCTACTATTACAATCACTACAAAATACCAAAAACATTACTCTTGTTGTCTTTACTTTTGTTACTGTTACCACCACTATCATATTACTTTGCTGCTAAACACTTTGTTGCAGATACTAAGTTTCCAGGTGTGGTTGAATTGACAACTTAGCTGTTAATACTTGAGAATATTCTTTGGCTCCCCTTGTGTCAAATCAATAAATTTGGGTTGAATACTCTACCCTCGAAAACTGTTGTGATCCCCTATACTTGTGGGTTATCAGTTATCTTTGCATGTCTCTTCCAATTATCAATTTGGTTTGGCCTACTAGATTGATCTTTCTTGCAATGGGAGAAGTGCTTAGCTTTGGGTTCAATCTTGCAGTGTCCTTTCCTAGTGACAGCAGGGGCAGCAAGGCATGTATTGTATTGTTGCCATCGACGATAAAAAGATGGGGTTTATATCATATTGCGTGAGTTTATCCCTCTACATCATGTCATCTTTCTTAATGTGTTACTCTGATCTTTATGAACTTAATACTCTAGATGCAGGCAGGAGTCGGTCGATGTGTGGAGTAATAGCAGTAGATGCAGGCAGGAGTTGATCTACTTGTCACGGACGTGATGCCTATATACATGATCATGCCTAGATAATCTCATAACTATGCGCTTTTCTATCAATTGCTCGACAGTAATTTGTTCACCCACCGTAATCCTTATGCTATCTTGAGAGAAGCCACTAGTGAAACCTATGGCCCCCGGGTCTATCTTTTATCATATAAGTTTTCTATCTACTTTTATTTGCATATTTTTAATTTCCAATCTATATCATAAAAATACCAAAAATATTTATCTTATCTTATTATCTCTATCAGATCTCACTTTCACAAGTGGTCATGAAGGGATTGACAACCCGTTTATTGTGTTGTTTGTGAGGTTCTTGTTTGTTTGTGTAGGTGTGTGGGACTTTTGAGGAGCCTCCTAGTGGATTGATACCTTGGTTCTCAAAAAAGCTGAGGGAAATACTTACGCTACTTTGCTGCATCACCCTTTCCTCTTCAAGGAAAACCAATGCAAGCTCAAGACATAGCAAGAAGGATTTCTGGCGCCATTGGCGGGGAGGTCTTCGCTCAAGTCAAGACATACCAAGTACCCATCATAAACTCATCTCCCTCGCATTACATTATTTGCCATTTGCCTCTCGTTTTCCTCTCCCCCACTTCACCCTTGCCGTTTTATTCGCCCTCTCTTTCCCAATCTCCTCTCTCTTTTGCTTTCTCCTCGCATTTTCTGCCGTTATGTTTGAAACGGGGGAGATTATCGTTGATATGGACAATAATAATAACATGGAAAATTCGGATGCTCCTGCTGAAGAACCCACTATCTTACATACTAAAAAATGGAATCGGTAGTGGTAATATTATTGGAAAAGGGGTTATTCAAGATTTATTTACTTGTGCCAGTGCTTTACCCTCCATGGGTGGTTCTATTCTTCATAGAACTAGTAGTCTTGCGGATGCTATCACCATGCTTGTAGTTGAGCTTGAAAGACAATTTATGCACATGCTTCCTTGCATACAAAGGATTTTCCTAGAATTTTCTAATATTGAGCATTTTTCTGTTAAGCGCGCCGCTACTATCTTTTTGGCACATGAGTTTATATTTATAATAAAAGAGGCCAAAGAAATCTTTGCGCATTATAGGGTGAACGCCGGCCGTCCTCCCATAGAGGCGATCCTCTTCGATCAAGAGGAAATTAGGCGTTTCCAATCTTAGGACTATGTTGCTTTTAATGAAAACCATAGAAAAAAGGTTCCTACCAATGTTCTAGTTGAAAGAATTTAAATATTTAATGATGATTTTGCTCTTTGAGACAATGAGCTAGGATATTCTCTTGAGTATAGGCTCATGAAGTTCTGCCAAAAGAATGCTTATAATGATGAATTAGTTGTGCAATATGAAGGGCCAAGGGAGGAACCTATACCTCTTGAGATTGATCTTGGGGACTTCTGTCCCATTAAATTTAGCCCTTTTGATTACCTTTTCTTGCCTCAAAGAAAACTTGCTGCTGAACGTAGAGAATATGAAATGAGTTTTCGTGATCTATTTTATTATTATGGCACTACTTAGATCTATCCTCGATTTTATGCCTAGCTAGGGGCGTTAAACAATAGCGCTAGTTGGGAGGCAACCCAATTTTTTTTGTTTTTTTTGCTTTTTGCTTCTGTTTAGTAATAAATATTTCATCTAGCTTCTGTTTAGATGTGTTTTCATGTTTTAATTAGTGTTTGTGCCAAGTAGAACCTATAGGATAACCTATGGTGATAGTTAATTTGATTCTGCTGAAAAACAGAAACTTTGCATGCACGAAAATAATTTTAGTAATTCGCAGAAACGTGCTTTTGCGTTGATTCTTTTTGATGTAGATCAATAGACAAATTTACCAGGACTTCCTATTTCGTAGGATTTTTAGAGTTCCAGAAGTATTCGATAGTTACAGATTGCTACAGACTGTTTTGTTTTTGACAGATTCTGTTTTTCGAGTGTTGATTGCTTATTTTGATGCATCTATGGCTAGTATCGGTGGGTATGAACCATAGAGAAGTTGGAATACAGTAGGTTTAACACCAATATAAATAAATAATGAGTTCATTACAATACCTTATGTGGTGGTTTTTCTTTCTTGCACTAACGGAGCTTATGAGATTTCCTGTTGAGTTTTGTGTTGTGAAGTTTTCAAGTTTTGGGTAAAGATTTGATGGATTATGGAATAAGGAGTGGCAAGAGCCTAAGCTTGGGGATGCCCATGGCACCCCAAGATATTCAAGTATAACCAAAAGCCTAACCTTGGGGATGCCCCGGAAGACATCCCCTCTTTCGTCTTCGTCTATCGGTAACTTTACTTGGAGCTATATTTTTATTCGCCACATGATATGTGTTTTGCTTGGAGCGTCTTGTATGATATTAGTCTTTGATTTTTAGATTACCACAGTCATCCTTGCTGTACACACCTTTTGGGAGAAGCACACTTGATTTAGAATTTATTAGAATACTCTATGTGCTTCACTTATATCTTTTGAGCTAGATATTTTTGCTCTAGTGCTTCACTTATATATTTTAGAGCACGGCGGTGGCTTAATTTTGTAGAAATTATTGATCTCTCATGCTTCACTTATATTATTTTGAGAGTCTGTTAGAACATCATGGTATTTTCTATGGTTATAAAATTGGTCCTAGAATAATGGGCATCCAAGTTGGGTATAATAAAAACTATCATAGAAAGTGAATTGGATGCTATGATTAATTTGATACTTGACAATTGTTTTTAGATATAGAGGTGGTAATATTATAGTCATGCTAGTTGGGTGATTATGAATTTAAAGAATATTTGTGTTGAAGTTTGTGATTCCCGTAGCATGCATGTATGGTGAACCGCTTTGTGATGAAGTTGGAGCACAATTTTATTTATTGATTGTCTTCCTTATGAGTGGCGGTCGGGGACGAGCGATGGTCTTTTCCTACCAATCTATCCCCCTAGGAGCATGCGCGTAGTGCTTTGTTTTCAATGGCTTGTAGATTTTTTCAACAAGTATATGAGTTCTTTATGACTAATGTTGAGTCCATGGATTATACGCACTCTCACCCTTCCACCATTGCTAGCCTCTCTTGTGCCGCGCAACTTTTGCCGGTACCATACACCCACCATATACCTTCCTCAAAACAGCCACCATACCTACCTATTATGGCATTTCCATAGCCATTCCGAGATATATTGCCATGCAACTTTCCACCGTTCCGTTTATATGACACGCATCATCATTGTCATATTGCTCTTTGCATGATCATGTAGTTGACATCATATTTGTGGCAAAGCCACCTTCATAATTTTCATACATGTCACTCTTGATTCATTGCATATCCCTGTACACCGCCGGAGGCATTCATATAGAGTCATATCTTGTTCTAAGTATCGAGTTGTAATCTTGAGTTGTAAGTAAATAAAAGTGTGATGATCTTCATTATTAGAGCATTGTCCCATTGAGGAAAGGATGATGGAGACTATGATTCCCCCACAAGTCGGGATGAGACTTCGGACTTTATAAAAAAAAGAGAAAGGCCAAATAAAAAAAAGAGAAAGGCCAAATAAAAAATGAGAGAAAAAGAGAGAAGGGACAATGCTACTATACTTTTTACCACACTTGTGCTTCAAAGTAGCACTATGATCTTCATGATAGAGAGTCTCCTATGTAGTCACTTTCATATACTAGTGGGAATTTTTCATTATAGAACTTGGCTTGTATATTCCAATGATGGGCTTCCTCATATTGCCCTAGGTCTTTGTGAGCAAGCGAATTGGATGCACACCCACTAAGTTTTTTTGTTGAGCTTTCATACATTTATAGCTCTAGTGCATCCGTTGCATGGAAATCTCTACTCACTCACATTGATATCTATTAATGGACATCTCCATAGCCCGTTGATACGCCTAGTTGATGTGAGACTATCTTCTCCTTTTTGTCTTCTCCACAACCACCATTCTATTCCACATATAGTGCTATGTCCATGTCTCACGCTCATGTATTGCGTGAAAATTGAAAAAGTTTGAGATTACTAAAGTATGAAACAATTGCTTGGCTTGTCATCGGCGTTGTGCATGATTAAATACTTTGTGTGATGAAGATAGAGCAACAGCCAGACTATATGATTTTGTAGGGATAACTTTCTTTAGCCATGTTATTTTGAGAAGACATGATTGCTTAGTTAGTATGCTTGAAGTATTACTATTTCTCATGTCCATATGAACTTTTATTTTGAATCATTTGGATCTGAACATTCATGCCACAATAAAGAAAATTACATTGAGAATTATGCTAGGTAGCATTCCACATTAAAAATTCTGTTTTTATCATTTATCTACTCGAGGATGAGCAGGAATTAAGCTTGGGGATGCTTGATACGTCTCCAACGTATCTATAATTTTTTATTGTTCCATGCCATTATATTACCCGTTTTGGATGTTTATGGGCTTTACTTTACACTTTTATATCATTTTTGGGACTAACCTACTAACCGGAGGCCCAGCCCGAATTGCTGTTTTTTTTGCCTATTTCAGTGTTTCAAAGAAAAGGAATATCAAATGGAGTCCAAACGGGATGAAACCTTCGGGAGCGATCTTTTTGGAACAAACGCGATCCACGGGACTTGGAGTGGACGTCAAGCAACAGAGGAGGCAGCCACGAGGGTGCCCGGCACGTCCCCTAGGGCTGGGCGCGCCCCCCACCCTCGTGGGCCCCTCGAGTGTCCACCGACCTACTTCTTCCTTCTATATATACCCACGTTCTCTGAAACCATCAGAAGCGACCACGAAAACCTAATTCCACCGCCGCAACCTTCTGTATCCGCGCGATCCCATCTTGGAGCCTTCGTCGGCGCTCCGCCGGAGGGGGAATCGACCATGGAGGGCCTCTACATCATCTCCAAGGCCCTTCCGATGAGTTGTGAGTAGTTTACCATAGACCTTCGGGTCCATAGTTATTAGCTAGATGGCTTCTTCTCTCTTTTTGAATCTCAATACAAAGTTCTCCTTGATCTTCTTGGACATCTATTCGATGTAACTCCTTTTGCGGTGTGTTTGTCGAGATCCGATGAATTGTGGGTTTATGATCAAGTTTATCTATGAGAAATATTTGAATCTCCTCTGAATTCTTTTATGTGTGATTAAGTTATCTTTGCAAGTCTCTTCGAATTATCAATTTGGTTTGGCCTACTAGATTGATCTTTCTTGCAATGGGAGAAGTGCTTAGCTTTGGGTTCAATCTTGCGGTGTCCTTTCCCAAAGGATGTTAGGGCAGCAAGGCACGTATTGTATTGTTGCCATCGAGGATAAAAAGATGGGGTTTATATCATATTGCATGAGTTTATCCCTCTACATCATGTCATCTTTCTTAATGCGTTACTCTGTTCTTTATGAACTTAATACTCTAGATGCAGGCAGGAGTCAGTCGATGTGTGGAGTAATAGTAGTAGATGCAGGCAGGAGTAGATCTATTTGTCGCGGACGTGATGCCTATATACATGATCATGCCTATATAATCTCATAACTATGCACTTTTCTATCAATTGCTCGACAGTAATTTGTTCACCCACCGTAATACTTATGCTATCTTGAGAGAAGCCACTAGTGAAACCTATGGCCCCCGGGTCTATCTTTTATCTTATAAGTTTTCTATCTACTTTTATTTGCATATTTTACTTTCCAATCTATATCATAAAAATACCAAAAAAAAATTATCTTATCTTATTATCTCTATCCGATCTCACTTTCGCAAGTGGCCGTGAAGGGATTGTCAACTGCTTTATTGCGTTGGTTGCGAGGTTCTTGTTTGTTTGTGTAGGTGTGTGGGACTTTTGAGGAGCCTCCTACTGGATTGATACCTTGGTTCTCAAAAAAATTGAGGGAAATACTTAAGCTACTTTGTTGCATCACCCTTTCCTCTTCAAGGAAAACCAACGCAAGCTCAAGACGTAGTAGTGCCCAAGGCATCCCAAGATAATATTTCAAGAAGTCTCAAGCATCTAAGCTTGGGGATGCCCCGGTAAGCATCTAAGCTTGAGAAGAAGTCTCAACCATCTAAGCTTGGGGATGCCCCGGTAGGCATCCCACCTTTCTTCATCAACAATTATCGGTTAGCCTCGGTTGAGCCTACGTTTTTTGCTTCTTCACATGATGTGTCTTATTCTTGGAATGTCATTTTTTTGCTTGTTGTTCTAATAAAATAATTAAGATCTAAAAGTTTTTAAATGAGAGTGAGTCCTCGCATAGCTACCCATTTACTTAATTACTTGTTTGAACTTCAATTATATATTTTTGGAGTAGTTTTTCGAACACTCTCATGCTTCACTTATATTATTTTGAGAGTTGATACTAGTGATGACAATTTGCACAAGGTTTGAAATTGGTCCTAATATGATGAATATTCAAGAAGGATATAATAAGGGTGATCGGTAAATGAGGAGATGACGCCTCTCCACCACCTCCACCTCTACCCTAACAATGGCGCCTTCTGGTCCTTGGCATCATGGACGGTCTTGTCCACTGGGACTTCAAGCCAGGCTAGATGATCGCAGCACAGGTTCGTCGGCGTTTTGGATCCACGGTCCACTTTTCTCCTCTCAATGGAACCAAGGAATTTTTGTTGGTGGTTTTCTTCTCCCCCGCCTCTTTTCCTCTCTCAGAAGATTCGGTTGGTATTGCTCTACAATGTTGTATTGCAGGTTCTTCTGTGGGGTTGGGAGTCAAATGGTTGGGTGATCGAAAATTTCGCTTCTCTGTGGCATCCAACCGAGTTGGTCATTTCATATATCATCTCAAAGATCGTATTTGGCCGGACTTTGTGTGCCATTTTCAACTATATCGTCCAAAGAGTCATGTTGTTCCATGGAAGGATTCTAGTTGGCATTCAGATCAACATCTTTCTGAGCTCTCATCCCGCGAACCAGTGGCAATAAAATCCAAATTGGCATTCTCTTCTAGGAATGAAGCTTGGGATCCATCTTTTGTTTCAGAATTGGCAAAATTCGGTTTATTGGACTCCATTTCTTATTCAGAGCATATTTCTCCTACCTTCAATGAGCCACCGGAAAGCTCGCCGCCGGCTAGCCACCTACACCGGCAAACCAACCAGATCATTTTTGGCAATAAAGTTTCCTTGGATAATCAAGGCAATGCAATTACCGCTGACCTTCATTTTGGCAGTTTTCATGAGGGACATAATCACTCATTGGCGAGAGACACGGAGGCCATGATACGTCTCCAACGTATCTACTTTTCCAAACACTTTTGCCCTTGTTTTGGACTCTAACTTGCATGATTTGAATTAAACTAACCCGGACTGACACTGTTTTAAGCAGAACTGCCATGATGTTGTTTTATGTGTAGAAAACAAAAGTTCTCGGAATGACCTGAAAATCCACGGAGGCAGATTTTGGAAAATATAAAAATACTAGCGAAAGAGTCAAGACCAGGGGGCCCACACCCTGTCCACGAGGGTGGGGGGCTCGCCCACCCCCTGGGCGCGCCCCCCTGTCTCGTGGGCCCCCTGAGGCTCCACCGACCTCAACTCCAACTCCATATATTCCGTTTCGCGGAGAGAAAAAATCAGAGAGAAAGTTTCATCGCGTTTTACGATATGGAGCCGCCGCCAAGCCCTAATCTCTCTCGGGAGGGCTGATCTGGAGTCCGTTCGGGGCTCCAGAGAGGGGGATTCGTCACCGTCGTCATCATCAACCATCCTCAGTCACCAATTTCATGATGCTCACCGCCGTGCGTGAGTAATTCCATCGTAGGCTTGCTGGACGGTGATGGGTCGGATGAGATTGACCATGTAATCAAGTTAGTTTTGTTAGGGTTTGATCCCTAGTATCCACTATGTTCTAAGATTGATGTTGCTATGACTTTGCTATGCTTAATGCTTGTCACTAGGGCCCGAGTGCCATGATTTCAGATCTGAACCTATTATGTTTTCATGAATATATGTGTGTTCTTGATCCTATCTTGCAATTCTATAGTCACCTATTATGTGTTATGATCCAACAACCCCGAAGTGACAATAATCGGGATACTTCTCGGTGATGACCGTAGTTTCAGGAGTTCATGTATTCACTATGTGCTAATGCTTTGTTCCGCTTCTCTATTAAAAGGAGGCCTTAATACCCCTTAGTTTCCGCTAGGACCCCGCTGCCACGGGAGGATAGGACAAAAGATGTCATGCAAGTTCTTTTCCATAAGCACGTATGACTATATTCGAAATACATGCATACATTACATTGATGAACTGGAGCTAGTTCTGTGTCACCCTATGTTATAGCTATTACATGAGGAATCGCATCCGACATAATTATCCATCACTGATCCAATGACTACGAGCTTTTCACATCTTGTGCTTCGCTTATTTACTTTTCCGTTGTTATTGTTAGACTCACTACAAAACCCAAAAATATTACTTTTACTACTGTTACCTTTATTATCATATTACTTTTGCTACTAAATACTTTGTTGCAGATACTAAGTTATCGAGGTGTGGTTGAATTGACAACTCAACTGCTAATACTCAATAATATTCTTTGGCTCCCCTTGTGTGAAATCAATAAATTTGGGTTGAATACTTTACCCTCGAAAGTTGTTGCGATCCCCTACACTTGTGGGTTATCAGGCCAATCGGCATTTAAAGCAGCATAATATTTGTATGGGCGAATTTCAAAATCAGGTTCCTCCTTCGAACAGTATTCCACGCAATCAATTTCAAGGTATTAAATTCAGGCAAGGTTATTGGGACTCGCTCCCCTCTTTCATGCTTCTTTACATCAATGATCAATGAAAGTTAGGATATTCGGATAGTCACATTGCCACGATTTGATCTCTTCAATCGGTACAACCCTCGGATTATATTTATGAAAGATTGAATCTATGTAACATCTACAACGAATAAAATAGTTGCAGATCGCGAGAGCTAGGTCGTGAGAGCACCAGATCGATCGGCTTGAGAGGTTGAGTTCTTCACACACGCCCCTGAATTCGAACCTTTCTTGGGTCTGTGGATCCCGGAATCCGACAACTATTAACAAACCAAAGGTGTAGTTTTTAATTTTCTTAAGTTTAGGCAGATTTTGGCGCTAGTTAAGATACAACCAACACTTTCTACACATGCATATCTAGAGATATGGCGGCAGAAATAGCACGACAAGCAATTGTGCAAAAAGTAAAGGGGTGGAGATGGGAATATAAAACGCAAAGAAGACACGGTGGTTTTTTGCATGGTTCTGATAGGTGGTGCTATTGTACGTCCACGTTGATGGAGACTTCAACCCACAGAGGGTAATGGCCGCGCGAGTCCATGGAGGGCTCCACCCGTGAAGGGTCCACAAAGAAACAACCTTGTCTATTCCGCCATGGCTTATGTCCATGAACGACTAGCCTCAACCAGGGAAGATCTTCACGAATTAGGTGATCTCCTTGCCCTTACAAACTCCTTAGTTCAACTCCAAAAGATCTTGGAGGCTCCCAAATGACACCTAACCAATCTAGGAGACACCTCTCTCCAAAAGGTAATAGATGTTGTTGATGATGATGAACTCCTTGCTCTTGTGCTTCAAAAGATAGTCTCCTCAATACTCAATCACTCTCTCACAGATTTAGCTTGGGTAAGACGATTCGAGTGGAAAGCAACTTGAAGAGTCTAAAAATCAAGGTTGAAATGGTAGGATTGAAATCTCTTGATCTCAACACATAAGTAGGTGGTTCTCTCTTAGGAAATGAATGATGAAAGTGTAGTTTCGTTCTGATGACTCTCTTAGAGAGTAGGTGGGGGTGGAAGGGTATATATAGCCATTACCCAAAATGCAACCGTTACAACCTTTTGAGTCAACTCGGTGACACCGATTCAAAAAATCGGTGAGACCGACCTGTGTAAAAGTCTTGAACGTTGGGCTTTTCGGTGGAACCAAACAGAGAATCTCGGATGGACCGATGTGTGATGACTTAAGCAAGACCGCATTTCGGTAATTCCGATCGGTTCAACTCGGTGATTCCGAAGTGAATCAATTGGGTTATAGAAACATGGTCATTGCAAATCGTTGGGACCGATCCTCATCTCAGTGAGACCAAAACTCTAGGGTTTGGATCTGGCACTGTCTAGGATCAACTTGGTGAGTCCGGATGGGAAGAATTCGGTGGGACCGAGTTGGACTTTTAGGGTTTAGACATATATGACTTGGAGAAACTAGTTAGGGGTTTGGAGCAATATCTTCAAGCACTTGAGCAATTGAGTCATGATCAAAACCTCATCCCCTTTTAATAGTATTGGCTTTCCTATGGACTTAATGTGATTTTGGATCACTTAAACAAAAATGAAGAGTCTTGGAGCTTTGCCAATCCATGTGCTTAGCATTTTGAATGGGTCCACATCCTCACGTCCTTGCCATGCCAATGTTGGACTTTTCTAAAAAATACTAGGTGAAAGTGTTTGTCCAACAACATGTATGTTGGCATGAATTACCAAAACCACCATGGGAGCAAATGTGCTTTCAACATCAACCCGTCACCCAACCCCATCTAAACCATCTTCTTGGAAAGCTTCAAGTTCATCATCGACCGCTATGGTGAGATTCACCTTCGAGCCCCACCACTTCTACGGGCATGCACGGAAGCACATATCCATAGCCTTGTCTCCGGACTCCCACCCTAAGCACTCCAAGGACTCGTCATCAACTCTTTCACCTGAAGCTTGCGCCATCGCCCCGTCCTCCCGGCTTAAGTGCCACCATCTAATGAGAATCAGGAAAAGGCCCTTGTGCCGTGAAAATGACACTAATAAGGGTGTCAAGAAAGAAAAGGTTTTGATAGATATCTCATCTAGGTCTGCTCTCGATGGTAATGCTTCACAGTCTAAGCAAGTGAACATTGACCGATCTTCTCATTGTCAACCGCCGCCGATCTTCTCAGTCTGTTGGGAATGCAGTAAAAAAACTACAATCACAATCCCATGAACACTATGAAGGTACATTAGAGATTTAGATCAGATCATTACCAAATTCAAGTTGTAGCGGAAGAAGAATTGGCGTAGATCGTCAAAGAAGTCTCTCGAGGCATTCATGAAAGATCCCTCGAACAGAAGACCGAAAGCACGACCACTCTACGGATTGCACATGTATGGGCTTCACGGTCCAGCATCGTTTCCTCGTCCAGAGCTTTGCGTTGCTAGAGAACTAGAGGAGGGAGAAGAGAACCTCACGGGGCTTCTCTATTATGAGGAACTAAAGAACTAGAACTAGATCAAGTGTGGATCAAGACAAGAACTAGAGAGAGAGGGGGAACCTGAGACAATGGGAGAAACTTGTGTATCAAAGGCCCCCCTCTCTATCTCTCTCTCACACACACGCACGCACGCATGCCCACATACATAGGGAGGGGCTAGGTCGACTTGGAGTTTATTGTCAAGGTACATAACTGAAGTAGGGAACCGGTTCGACCGTCAACTACCTCTGTATCATGAGATTGTTTCTCCAGCACGACACCAAAATCTGTATTTTGAGAAAATGTATCCAAATGTTCGCAAATGTATCCAAGTTTCTAAATAAACCTTATTCTATTTCTCTCCAAAGAAAAAAAACAGCTTACACATGACTAATACATGACTAATTATGTACAAAAAATACAGTGTCCTCAACAACTAGAAGGGACCAACCTTTGTGGATACTATGTTTGCACACACATGATATCCATATGCAGATCTTGTGATTGTTGTAACAATGCTGACAAGATAATGCCAGTAAGTATGTATCTTAATTACTATCTTCAAATCCACACGTATGGCACATTCTGATCCAAAAATCCTTCAGATCATCTTTGAACCAATGATCTCTCACTACTGCAGGATTCTCCTAACGCGACACATGTATCGAAGACCCTTCGACCAAACTGTGTGCGATGCATGAATCACAAATGGTATCGAAAAAACCCATCACCAATCAAACAAACTGTGTGCGATGGTGGATCCATCAAGCACGATTCAGATTAGAGTTGCGTGTGCGAATCTTGGCATACAGTTGATCCATACAAATTGTTTGCGAGAACCAAAAAACACAAACGGTCAGCCCTATAAAGGAGTGTGCGATGGACGACATACAGTTCACTCAGATGAACCATTTGCGATGATCCAAAAAAACACAAATGATTCGGCATAACAAGATGTGGTAATCAGAGTTGTGTGCAATAATTGTAGACTACATGTACGATTTTTTGTTGTGAATTATGTGCTCGACAGGGCACATAATTCAAGAAACCAACCGTGGGCGATAATGTAAAAGATCTCTGTCGAATATGTATTGCTAATTGTCTGCGATGAGATTGATAGGGGAAACAAATATAACTATGAGCGAACGGCAAGAAAGATATACAGTCTGCTTAACTTAGTCCTTGTTGTTGTTGTTGTTGTTGTTGGATGGCCCTGCGACAATGTTCTGGCAATTACCTTACTCGCAGATTCTAAGTGTATGTCATTGCATCGATGTCATGCACATAGAAAAGAACGTATGTGAAAGCATCCTTTGTACTCTACTCAATATTAAAGGTAAAGCAAAGGATGGTGATGGTGCACGACTCGATATGCTTGGTGATCAACCAAAATGCCTGAATGAAGCGGAATATGATGAAAAATTCCTCCATGTTCATCAAAGTTACAATTTCACTCCAAAAGAAGCAAAGAGTTTTTCGAGTATTTGTTGTCAATTAAGACATTCTCTTCCTACTCCCCAAACATCCGAAGTCCCGTGGATGTGAGCTCAGGTAAAATGAAGTTGGCACACATGAAGTCACATGATTGCCACATAATGTTGACACAAATCCTTCTGGTGGCCATCAGAAATATGATGGACATAGACATAAGAAACACACTCATTGATCTCTGTGATTTCTTCAATAAATTATGTCAGGAAGTGGTAGATCATGAAGAGCTAGATTATATGCAAGCGGATATTGCAAGACGCACAATAAGGACTACTCAGATGCCCGAAGGATCGTTTGGCACGTCGATCCATGGATGACATTGCAACGTGGTTGACACAAAAGCCATCACCTACGGTATTGAGGAACCAAGCGTATGACATAAATGGCTACATGTTCTACACTGAGGAACGTGATAAGAAGATCTCATATCAGAATAGCTCTATTCGAAATGCATAACTGTAGGTGAAGCTGAAATGGGGTATACTATGGAACCATCAAATTGAGCAAATCAAATTGGCTAGATTCGATTCGAATCGAGATTCAGATACAAAAACTCCCTGGTTAGTAAGAACCATATCCCTAACGCTAGCCTACGAAATAGAAGAGAGGGGGCTTACATTTGAATCAAACTCCTCCATGGGGTCGTCACTGGTCTTGTTGTCGTCCCCAAGACACCATGGCGCTGGCGGCTCGACAAGACGATGATCACGAGGGCATAATAGGGAGGCGCTAGGGAGAGCGAATCGACCGAGAGGAGAGTAAGGACGGTTGTCCTAGTTGTTTTACCCTGACATGGGGGACCCACAAATCCAATGAGGCTTGGGTTGATTCCCAAAAGACGAGGGGGCTTTTCGCAAAAAAAACATGGCGGCACAACAGCTCTCTGCTGTAGCCAGCATCGTATACAGAAGCACTGATATAACATGTTTTCATGTATAATTACCGCAAAATTGTAGTGCTTTTTAAGTACGACGACGTTAGGGCATCTCCAAGGCGGACCCGTAAACCACCCGCAACATTCTGGACCGCACTGTCCAAACCGCAGAAGCCATCCAACCCGACCCGTATCGGTCCGCGGGGCGACCCGGATGCGATTTCTCCCGCAAATTGGAGACAAAAGTGTGGGAGGTTTGCGGGAGTCCAGACAACCGAAACGTTGGGCTCCGACACCCCTGGCCCAGTCCAATTTCCTTCCACTCCGCCCCTTCTTCCCCTTGCTTTACATCGGCACCCTTCACCTCCGCCGTCGCCGCTGTTCGTCTCTGGCCGCCAGAGAGGCATTGTCGGACGTCCGCAACCAGCACCGACGCGCCCACTCATCGTTCTGCCAGAACTTTCAGCCCTAGAGCCGTTTGTACCTAGATACACTTCGCCCTCTGTCAACAACCTCCATGGAGGACACCACAGTCGGCATGTGTTTTTAGAGTACGAAGGATGGTGAGTTACTCGACCATGGGGGATGAGTTGTTGTGTGATGCGTGGTTGGCTGTATCCGCAGATTTCATAGGCTCCAGAGGGCCGCTCCTCTGGGAGCAAGTGCATGAAAAGTTTCACGCGGGAAAGCACATTGCGCCCTACGACGTGTACATCATGCGACCAAGCAACGTGAGGTCGTTGTCGTACCGCTGGCACGCTATTCAGGTCAGCGTCATCAAGTTCTGCAACTTGGCAAGTCAGCTCGAGGCAAGGTGGCCATTGCACGCGGGCATGGAGGAGATGGTAAGTTTTACTTCCTCCTGCTAAACTTCTTGATTGATTCATTCCCTCGATGTTAGTCTACACATAATATGTAGCCCGCACGCGCCGCCGTGTTGTACCAGAGGTCAGCGGGACGGGCATTTACATGCACACACTGCTGGATGAAGCTGAAGGGAAAGTATGTGTGAAGGACATGATCCGTTCCTGGAAAACTTGTTGGACATCCTGGATCTAGTCGAATTTAAGACCTTGTTGTACTAGACTTAATTTGCCTGCTATGTGTGGTTGATGTGTTCTATTTTTTATCCGAACTTTGATGAATATCAGTCGGTTTGCATTAATTTTGTCTGGTTAGTTAAAATGCGATTTAAAATGTATGCGGCTAGTGTTGGATGGCCGCCACCTGCATCCCTGTTCATGGACTGGTCTTTCTGTTCGTGAACGGATGCGGGATATTTTTTACGGCTTGCCGTAGAAAACGCCCTTACGAGAGGTAGTAAATTCAAGTGGACTACGTAGTAATTTTGTCAAGAAAAATGGACTGGCCTTCACACTGTCGTGGTAGCGCACATCCACACGACAATCATGCACCTATAGCACGGCTGCTGCTAGTAATGCACGGGGGTATGGATAAGGTGAGCAGTATTCAAGTCGTAACAGTGCCGCTCAGCAGAAGAGAAGGAAGTCGAGATGGACCCCTCCGCCTTAGATGACCTGTGCTTTGCATGGCACAGGTGCAGGCAGCAGAGCACGCCCTGGCAAGCAGATCCAAGAACGGAGACGTTACTAATTTTCTAGTACAACATCGTCTGAGTCGTGGCACTGTCTCGTTGAGTCATTTCATGTTTTTTATTCTTTCGGGGAGAGCAACGCTTTTCAGCACCAGGCGGACACGTCGATGCGGTCCGGTCGCTTGATGTCTTGGCGGCGTCTTCTACACACCGACTTTCGTGTAGTTAGCTTTTTTTAAAAAAAATGATCTAAATTTATTAGTATTAAAGTTCATCGAAATTACAAAGCACTTCAAATGTAATAAAATTGACATCAAGATTTCGAGACCACCAAACGACTACTAACACTCGCGGGCGCGCCGCTGGTGTTGCGTCCTTACCGGAGCCGGCTCGACGTTGTCGATGACAGTCCGAAAGTCTTTATGCACGTGCTATTAAGGGCATCTTCAGCCGCGCCCCCAAGAAGGCCTCCCCAGGCGATTTTTTCGTCGGCCAAAAAACGTCGATCGCGCCCAGACGCCGAAAATCGCGGTTCGGGCCTTTTTTCGCCTGGCGGTCACAGTCGAACCCGACGAGTGAGGAGCGTTGGGGCTCCGGCGCTAGCAAAGCGCTACCGCCCACGCCGACAGGGGAAAAGTTAAGATTTTCTTCCCGACTCGCCTCGACCCCAGCGCCCTCGGCCACCACTAGCCGTATCCGGCGACGGCCGCCGCCTCTCCGCTTAGATAGCCATTCCCGCTTGAAAATAGCGGCGCTCACCATGCAAGCAACCCTCCCCGCAACACTAGGCGGTGTCACCGCTTCCGGCCATGAGGCGCGGTTTAACGGCGGTACACGCCCACGAGCGCAAGGTGTTTGGCGTTGATGACTCGGCGATGGACTCCGATGAGGAGGAAGAGCTCGCTGCTATTCTTTGGAGGAGGAAGCCGCGCGACATCCGTGAAGAAGAGCATCCGATGGTGCTCGCCGCCCTCGCCAGTGGCCGGCGAGCAATGAAAAGCCGCGTCGAGGTGGCTCGGTGCGGGGCGGATGAAAGCAAAGAACCGCATCGCTCGCAAGGCTATCGATGCTCTACTCGACTACTTCGCCGATGCTCCACTTCATGGCGAGAGAACATTTCGGCGCCTTTATCGGATGAGCCGAAAGCTCTTCCTCGAGATTGTGAATTCCATCCGGAGTTCGACAACTACTTCAAGTGCAAGATGGATTGACCGGGCGCTCTTGGATTCACCTCCTTCCGTAAGTGCACGACAATGATGAGGATGCTTGCATATGGAGCTCCCAAAGATTCACTCGACGACTATGGGCGCATGGCCGAGTCCACCAAAGATAGAGTGTTTCTACAAGTTACGTCGGGCAAGGGTGGCGTGTTTGGGCCACAATACTTGAGAGCACCCAATGCGAAGACACCGCCGGATCCCAGCCTGAAATGCGCAAGAAGAGGATTTCTGGGATGCTTGGAAGCATCGATCGCATGCATTGAAAATGGAAGAACCGCCCATTTGGTTGGCGGGGATGTACAAAGGCGCCAAAGGCGGTTGCGATGTGGTGCTTGAGGCGTAGCCACACAGACCTCTGGATTTGGCACTCCTTCTTTGGTATGCCAGAACTCACAATGACATCAACGTGTTGCGGTGCTCTCTGTTTTGCTAAGCTCGTTGAGGGCCATTCTCCTCCGGTGAACTTCGAGATCAATGGGCACCAATACAACAAGGGTACTATCTAGTCGACGGCATCTATCCGCGATGGTCGACATTTGTGAAGACGATCTCAAACCACGTGCCGGGAGGCAAGAACGCTGGTTTGCGAAGGTTCAGGAGGCTTGCGGGAAGGATGTCGAGGGCATTTGGTGTGCTCCAATCTCGATTCATTGTTGTTCGTACCCGCCGGACTGGTCGAAAGATCAAATGTGGGAGATCATGACTTGTCAGTGTCATCTTGCACAACATGATCATCGAGAGCGAGCAAGAATACCCAAAGTTTGACATCGAACCATACTACAGCGTGGTCCTCTAGCGAAGTTGATCACCGACTACCGCAACTTGGACCGCTTATCTCAAGATATCGCCAAGAGATCCGAGACCCACAGTGCATCATCAATCGCAGAAGATCTCGATTGAGCACCTATGGAGGCTCAAGGGGACGCCAGCGTGATGAAATATGAGTTTTATTTGTTGAACTATATAATTTGTTCAACTATTTGTTGTTGTACTATTTTGTCAAGTATTTGATTTTTCCGTGATGAAATATGTGACAAGGAATAATTATGTTGATAAATGAACGCCGAGAAAGGGCGAAACCACGCCGAATATGGGCCTATTCTCGCCCATATGGGCGTTTATTCGCCGAAATTGCCAAGTGGGCCATTTTACCGCTGGCAAGTGGGCGGCGTAATCGGCGAAAAACGCCTCAATACGAAAAGTCATCGCTCGCTTTCTTGCAGCGATTTTTGTCGTCTGGGGGCCAACGGCTGGAGAGATGCCCTAAGGAATAAGGACAAGCATTCTGGAGCTAACGGTCGTCGTCGTTGAACCCTTAAATAGATCGGAAGCAGCTGACGGCAAATCTCGGCACAGAATGAAAAACCTAATTTCACCGTTCTAAAGAGGTTTTCTAAAGAGGTTTTTTTTGTCCTTCCGCTGAGGGAGGTCCTTGCAGAGCGTATACACTGCATACAGGCCACGACCCGGCTATCAACCACGTGCGTACCGCCCGAAGTGAGACCGTGTAGGCGACGGCTTTTCTACCGTAGACGAGTCGAGCCACGCCGTCCCTACTCGTTTCCGATCCACGGTGCCGCGGCGCTGTTGCTTGCATGCCCGGACTTGCGACAGGTCCAAGCCAAACTGGCGGCCGTTCCCGCACGCGTTGTCCGGTGGCGGGTCTTTGATTTCCTTCCGAGAGTTTCCTCACCGCCAGCGGCAGCCAGCCACGACGCCCTACGAACGCGGTTGGTGGCCTGCGTTACGGACCGCGCGGATCCGGCGGTTAATCGCCCTAAACTCACTCCACCACCACCAGTACCTCTCTCACACGCGCCTTCATTTCCTTCCCTCCTTCCTTCCCCTGCCCGCCCTGAGCCAGCCAGCCAGCCTTGACTGTTGCTTCGCGGCGCCGCCCCCATCTCTCGCCCGCAGCGTCCAGAAGAATCCCTCCCCCGCTCCGTCCGTCGACAACATCGACACACCGACCGACCCGTCGATTCCCCGCCACCTTCCCCTCCCCCTCCGCTCCGTCACCCCCCACATTCCACGCATCTCGATCGAACCTCTCTTGCCTTTTACCGCCCACCCAGCCCTTCTCCCGTTCCCGAGAAAGATAACCAGGACGGACGGGCGGAGGGAGGGGGAAAGCGCGGCGCGCAACCAGAGCACTAGTCCGTCCGGCCGGAGCACGGGAGCAGAGCCCATAGCGGAGCGCCGGCCGGCCGCGCAGGCGGATCGAGGAGCTGGTGGCCGTTTGGATTGCAGAGTCGTAACCGTACGTGCCATGAAGAAGAAAGACGCGGGCGGCGGTGGCGGTGGCGGTGGCGGTGGCGGTGGAGCGCTCGTCGCCGTGCCGTGCGTGGACATCAAGCTCTTCGTCGCCTCGCTCGCCTTCCTCACGCTCTTCGTCGCATTGTGGCAGCTCCAGCCCTACGGCTCCCTCCTCGCCGCCGCCCGCTCCTCCGCCTCCGCGCCCCCCTGCGCCCTCCCCCTCGCCAACAACACTGAAGTCCACTCCACCAACTCGACGTCCTCCAACACAGCTACCAAGAGCTCACCGGTGGCGACGTCGGCTCCGGCCACGGCCGCCGTCGCCGCTGTTCCGATGCGGTTGGCGAAGCCGCCGCCGCGGACGGAGGACCCGAACACGAACAAGCCGGTGCTCACTCGGCCGCACGTAAGCGCGGTGGCGCGGGCGGAGCAGCCGAACACGAACAAGCCGGTGCTCCCTCGGCCGCACGTAACCGCGGCGGCGCGCGCGGAGGACCCGAGCACGAACAAGCCGGTGCTCCCTCGGCCGCACGTAACCGCGGCGGCGCGCGCGGAGGACCCGAGCACGAACAAGCCGGTGCTCCCTCGGCCGCACGTAACCGCGGCGGCGCGCGCGGAGGACCCGAGCACGAACAAGCCGGTGCTCCCTCGGCCGCACGTAACCGCGGCGGCGCGCGCGGAGGAGCCGAAAAGGCCGGTGCCCCGGCCGTCCGGCAGCGCGGCGGTGCGCCTGGAGGACCCGAACAAGCGGGTGCTCCGGCCGTACGGCAGCGCGGCGGCGCTGTTCGTGCAGATGGGCGCGTACCGGGGCGGGCCGCGGACGTTCGCCATCGTGGGGCTGGCGTCCAAGCCCACCCACGTGTTCGGCACCCCCTACTTCAAGTGCGAGTGGCAGCCCAACCCGACCGCCGCCGACCCGGCGCCGCCCGCCGTCCGGACCAAGGCCTACAAGATCCTGCCGGACTGGGGGTACGGCCGCGTCTACACCACCGTCGTCGTCAACTGCACCTTCCCCTCCAACCCCAACGCGGCCAACGCCGGCGGCAGGCTGCTCGTCCACGCCTACCACTCCACCGCCTCCCGCCGGTACGAGCGCTTCGTGGCGCTGGAGGAGGCGCCGGGCGCCTACGACGAGTCCATCTTCAGCCCGCCGTTCCAGTACGACTACCTCTACTGCGGCTCCTCGCTCTACGGCAACCTCAGCGCCAGCCGCATGCGCGAGTGGGTGGCCTACCACGCGCACTTCTTCGGGCCCAGGTCGCACTTCGTCTTCCACGACGCCGGCGGCGTCAGCCCGGAGGTGAGGGCGGTGCTGGACCCGTGGATCAGGGCGGGCCGGATCACGGTGCAGGACATCCGGGCGCAGGCCGAGTTCGACAGCTACTACTACAACCAGTTCCTGGTGGTGAACGACTGCCTGCACCGGTACCGGCACGCCGCCAACTGGACCTTCTTCTTCGACGTCGACGAGTACCTCTACCTGCCCAACGGGCAGGCTCTCGACCAGGTGCTCGGCAAGCTCTCGGGTTACACGCAGTTCACCATCGAGCAGAATCCCATGTCCACCAAGCTCTGCGTCAAGAATCCGAGGAATGATTACTCAAGGTTTGTGATTTCTATCCCGTATCTGTCCATTCCTCAATTTCATTTATGATTGCGATCTCTGTCGCGCCGCCTCCCAAATTTAGCTTCAGGTGTATCAGATTCAGGCTGGTAGTAAATACTCCTACAATTTGTCCTACCGGTTTGCTTGCATTCCCAAATAGGAGTAGTATATTTTTTTTTGGTCAGTACAACCTGGGTTGTGTTGTTTAATCAAACAAACAAACATTCTCAAAGCAGTTACTACTTGTTTATGCAGTCTGTTGAACAATTGGGCACTGCGCTGCTTGAGTTCGACCTTGCACAGTTAATTTTAATTAAAAATTGGTTAGATTTCCTTTGGTCAAATTGAGTCCTGCAAGGCAACATGGCGGTTGACACCTTTTCTTTTTGTTCTCCAGCTTTCATCACTGAACCAAAATTTTTTGGGTCAAATGTAGTCCTGCAAAGCAGTTAATTAAAGCATCATTAGGTCATTGCTTGAGCACATTTGGTTCTCCAACATCTTTCACTTTTGAGCCAAAAATCTTAGTAAAGCATCAGTTGATTTCGCAGACAAAGCCGATTACTTTAATACATTCTGTTCTCCAGCATTCACTACTGAAGCAAAAGCCTTACTAGTATATCATGATTTGGTTCCACAATAAAGGAGGTATCGCCTTCTACCGGTCTGGAAACAAAGATGAATTGAGCCCAGTAAATAGAATTTGCCTTATTCATGACATCCAAATTTTAGCATAGTCTTTGCCTTTGTCGTTGATTTTACATTTCAGACTAATCGGCACTGTAACATAGCAACGACGTGATCCGAAGAACTAACTAACGTGCGCATTTCACCGACGATGCAGGGAATGGGGATTCGAGAAGTTCGTGTTCCGGAACTCGATCACGAGGGTCCGGCGCGACCGCAAGTACGCGATCCAGGCGCGGAACGCGTACGCGACCGGGGTGCACATGTCGCAGAACGTCTACGGGAGGTCGACGCACAAGACGGAGGCCCTGATCAGGTACTACCACTACCACAACTCCATCAACGTGCTGGGGGAGCCCTGCCAGGAGTTCGTGCCGAGGCCCGGCGGCGGCCGCAAGGTCACCTTCGAGGGCGTCCCTTACGTGTACGACGACGCCATGAAGCGCCTCGCCGGCGAGATTCGGCGGTTCGAGAACCAAACCATCGGATCATCTCTTACATAATATAACAAACAGCAGCTGGAGGTGGCTGCTGCCTGCTGGTACATATACGCCGATGTTTATTTAGGATGTGTGGAGAGTCTGTTTTATTAGAGGCAGGTCGGCTGGTGTAAAGTTTTGGTTCTTCTTTGGGCTGGCCCTTCACTAATGGGGGGATCTGCTTTTTGCTGCGTTTTCTTCACCTTTTTCTGCTTGTCCCCCACATCCGTTTTATAGATCTGTGTGTGTAGAGTGATGATGCTGGCTTTTTACTACTGCTAGATTCTTTCATTTCCTTATGGGGTCACTTCACATACAAAGTGTCAAAAAGTGAGGCGTTTCTGCTTTTTGTTGCTACATCATTTGTGATCTTTCTGGCCGTGTAACTGTCAGCAAACCAGGGACGATGGATGGATCGAAACCGGGAAGACGAGCTGTGGTCTTTTCCGGGTTAGGCAAAAATGGCTGGCGCCGTGGGTGTTTCCAAATTTCGATTGCAACGGGTCGGCCGGCGGTCAGGGGTGATGGACGGGCCTGAGACTGGTATGGGAGGGATGAACGGTGGGCAGACAGGCCGAAATGATAGCGCGTGATGGACGGTCGCTGCATGTGCGTGCACACGCGCGCTGGATAGATGGATCTGCTTTGCGCAACGGCGGCCGCCCCGCCGGTGGTGCGTCACTGTGGCTTGCGGGAGTGGATCTCCGCGCGTGGCGTGGCCCGGCGCGTGCTGTGATGATTGGTTCATGGGGGTTTTGGATTTCCGCCGCCTTCCAAGATGGGAGCTCCTAAGTGGCGCCTTAAGCGCCACTCGGAGCAACCGGCGCCCACGCGCGCCCCCGTTCCCTCGCTCCCGCTTCCTTCGCTCGCTCGAGGTCCTATATGTCGATCGGTAAAAAAGAAGCGCATGGGTGGATCAAACTCCAGACCTCCCGGTTAATTGTAGCGTGCCTAGCCAGCCGAGCTAGCGTCTTACAACGATTTTAGCGCAACGCCAGCCTAAAAGTAGACAGCGGCAAATCATTTTTTCCAAAAAAGTATTTTTTTATAATATACGTTGAACAAATTTTAAAATACAGTGAACTTTTTTATAAGCAAACATTGAACAAATTTCAAATACACAAATGAAACATTTTGTGGTATGTGTTGAACAAATTTTAAAATACAGTGAACTTTTTTATAAGCAAACATTGAACAAATTTCAAATACACAAATGAAACATTTTGTGGTATGCGTTGAACAATTGTTTGATGTACGATGAACAAATTTTAAGTACACAATGAACATTTTTTAATATACGTTGAACAATTTCATAATATACTATGAATTGTAATACATGATGAACATTTTTATAAATTCAAAGGTGAACTATTTCATAATATATGATGAACATTTTCTTAATACGACCAAGCTTTTCTAACCGTTATATTTACTATACAAAATCGTAAAAGCAGAAATCTAATCACAGCCATAAGTTGTCCCGGTTGGCTAGCTGCACTCGAACAAAGGCCGTCGGTATGGAGTTCGACTCCCGGCAGGCACGTATTTTTTGGATCTTTATAGGAATGAAAATAAAAAAAAGTAAAACGGGCCTGGCCCATGACGGAAGGGGGTGTGCGCCCGTTTGGGAATCAGCCTATAACGGGCGCTGAGGGCGCCGTTTAGGAAATGCCTTCCAAGATCGGGGCTCCGTGCACTCCACGGAACGCAAATGTAGCTGTTGGGCCTTCGGACCTGGGATTTGCTATTACTGGCCTGGTTTTAACACTGTCCATCTTTTCCGGCTCCCGGGTACCGGAAAATTCAGATTTTGCCATTTTTTCATGCTCGTGTCGACAAACATGACCCGCATTAAGCCGTACCTTGGTAATCAGGTTTAAGTGCAGAAATCGATAAGCCGTGCACCTACGATAACCAAGCCCACATAAAAACTTTAAAACCGTTTGTCCGATGTCATGTACTCCCTCTATCCTTTAAAGAGTGTACTTTCAACTTTGTTGGAGGGTCAAACTATCTCAATGTTTGACCGAGTTTGTGCAAAAATATATCAATGTTTATGAAACTAAATAGGTATATGATGTAAAAATATTTTACCATGAATCTAATGCTACTAATTTAATGGCATAAATGTTGATGCATTATTGTATAAATACGGTTAAACATAAAAATGTTTGACTTTCCAACAAAGTTGGAGTACACTCTTCAAAGAACGGAGGGAGTATGAATGGTAAACGCAAAGACTAGAAACATGTTTGTTAAGATATTATGTTTGTTGAAAAATAGTAGGACAACAATTCCTTTGTTTTGAATGTGATCAAAGAATACTTTTTATGGGACGCTAATTCGGTTTATAGGATTTTCAACTCAAATAGAATATATTTTTTGAAAGATCGGGTTTTGGCCGGCTTCATTGATTTAGGAGAAAGCATACGGGAAAACAGTGAGGATCAAGTGATCATGGCGCACAGGAGCAAGGCTTGGGATAAAAGAAAATCTATATCTATATCTATATCTATATCTATACCTACTAATAAAGCAAGGTGTGTTTCTTCGACTTTTTCATCCGTTCACCATCGAAAAGATTTTTTTCTAATCAAGGTGGTACTAAAGTTTTGTCCGTTCGTCTATTACAAAAGGAAAAACGCCAGATTACGTACATGGCCCGCTCGAAGTGTGGCATAGAAAAGTCAGCCCAGTTATTTTCGTGTCCATGTAGGTGGGGAAACCCTATTTGTCGCCTCAAGCGTGAGATAGTCACCAATTCAACAGAGGGCCAAGCTGGGCTGCCCCGTTTTATTTGTTTGGTGTGATGTTTCTTTTTTTCTTTTTCGTTTCTTTCTCTTCCTCTTTGTTTTTTTTTAATTTTTTTTTTCATTTTTTGGTAAATTCTACATTTTCAAAAAAATTCAAAATATGATAAAAATTTGACTTTTTAAAAAATGTTCAGAATTATTAAATTTATTCCATTATGAAAAATGTTCAGAACATTAAATATTTGTTCCCATTCGAAAATAGTGCCAAATTCGCACAAGGCGTCCGAGCTAGGTTGAACCCTTTTTTTGTTTCTATGTCATGTTTCTATTATTCTTTTTCCATTTCTGTCTATTTTTCTTTCCTTTTCTTTTGTTATTTTTTCAAGTTTATTTTTCTTTCTCCCTTTTTTTTGTAAATTCAAAATTTTCATAAAAGTTCATAATATCAAAAAATTCTATTTTTAAAAAATGTTCGGGATTTTAAAATATATACCATTTTGAAAAATGTTCAGAACATTAAATCTTTGTCCTCATTCAAAAATTTGTTTATATTTTTAAAACAATGTTCCTTATTTTCTTTGTGTTTTACAAAGTTGTTTGATATTTTTTTAAAAAGAATTTAAAAAATGTTCCAAATACGAAAAATATTCTTGTTTTAGTGAAATGTTCGCAAATTCAGAATAATGTCAAGAAACACATTTCCAAAAATTGTTCTGAATGTTCAAAATGTGTTCCATTTTTCAAAAAAATAACAAATTCAAAACATGTTCATCTTATTATAAAAGGTTTATGTGTTGAAATAAAATTGTGAATTTTGAGTGTTTCATATTTTGTTGTGTGTTTATGAAAATGTAAAAATGCCAATTTTTTTTGGGATTTTCAAAATTATTCATGTTTTCAGGAATGTTCAACAATTTACATTTTTTAAATAGTTCAAAAAAGCTATTTCTAATCTGACCTTAGAGTATGATCTTAAAGGTTTGAGCTGGCCATTGTTTGGTAGGACTCGTTTGTTTGAGTGGCTAGCAGCACGTAGTCGGGTCTTTGAGGGCATGATTTTAATCCCTCCACTCATCATTTTTTTGTTTTTTTGTGCCTTAATAACACAGGTCATCTTCGCGCCTACCAGTGTGCCTCCCATGCGCTATTTTACGCAACTAGCGTCATATAGTAGCCCCCACGCAGTTTGCCCAAGAAACAAATTGCTCTGTCGCATAGGTTGTATTATGCCTCAGCCGCGCTCCCCTACCAGCTCGTTCGAGGGAGCAATTTCTTTCCTTGGGCCAATAAAAGAGAATATAGTGGTTTGGCTCGAATAAAAAAATGTGGGCACATGAGCGCTAAAATAATCAAAGAGAATAATGCCTAATAGAGAAGGGACATTGGTGTCTGGTTATGCGCTAAATATGCTAATGAAATGGGATTTATGTGCTATAATTAGTAATCCATCCGGTTATGCCATCGTAAGAAAGAATGGTCAAAGCAACTGTGCCCCGAAGGTCACCGCATAGCTACCAAATGAGGAGGCAGACACAACCCCTAGACAGAGGCGGACCCTAATGAAAAAAGGCACGAGTTGGATGGTTGCCGCCACGCCGACTAACGCCACCACTATCAAGATCTCGCGGAATAAACATGACCCACGAGAAGACCACAACTCCTCTCTCTATTGCACCGCTATGGAGATAATTTTTGATGGACACATTAATTATCTCTTCCATTGCTTCTCCAAAGAAACATCTCTCCCGTTGCAACGCACGGGCATATGTGCTATAAGAAAAAAGAGGATAAGGCGCCCGACGCCTATGTAAAGCTGACTATCTCATCAGGGCGTCCCTGATGAGGATACAGACCTGGGGTAGGGTCATAGGCCTAACCTATACGTCCTACCCAAGGTCACTACCCAAGAAGACAAGAAGGTCAAGAGACGCCATGAGACCCCCGGTCAAAGATGTCGAGTGCAATCCACTCGACATCATGTCACTCGGGAGTCTCCCTACCTACTGTCACTTGACCAACAAGAGAATTACTCGACCTCTCGAAGACCAGGAGTCACTCAGTGTGCAATGGACACACATTCACTCCGTAGTCTTTAAGGTCATTAATAACACTTAAGACCGGCGTTACCAGTAACGCCACCACTTTATGTACATTAACTCCCTTGTAATGGAGGGCGGGAGAGGTCCTGGCGAACTCTATATAAGCCACCCTCCTCCTCTGGCACAAGGGTTCACTCCCCCCGTAATATCACACATCTAATACGATCGACCACCGAGACGTAGGGCTGTTACTTCCTCCGAGAAGGTCCTGAACTCGTAAAACCCATGTGTACACCTTCGCCATAGCTGGGATCTTGCCTCTCCATACCTACCCCCCTTTCTACTGTCAGTCTTAGAACCACGACAGTTGGCGTCCACCGTGGGGCCGGTGTCTTAGCGACTTATTGGTGAAGTTGCAAGTTTTTCTGATCATCATCATGGTTTCCGACGGCGAGTTGGCTGAGGGCCGCGAGATCCGTCTCGGCGCGCTCGTTTTCGTCGCCGACAACTCGGCGTGGCTTCAGGAAGCTGTTCTCGACGTTGAGGCTCTCCCCGTCCGAGGGGCGACACACTTCCGCGCGTGCGTTCGTGGCGTCCTTCTTCGGCAGCCGTCGACCCAGTATCAGTCAGATCCGATGATATCTTCCCTTCCCGCTGCCTGCCGCCGCAAGCAATCCGGTCGATTGCGGCTTCAGCGGTGGGTGAAGCATGTGGTGGCTCGGCGTTCGGCCACCCATCAAGTCGCGGTAATCGAGCCCGACGAAACTCTCCACGGCCTGTTCGATCTGTCGACTGGCTCCGCGGAGACTACATCCGAGTGCGATAGCAGCAATCCTGCGGCTGAAGTCCTGATGGTCGATGGTCTGCGTGGCCCACCTGGCTTTCGCCGCGAGGATGGCGAAGATGCTGGCGGCGATCCGTCACGGGTCCACGAGGAGTATCGTCCCGAACCTCTTTCTTCGCAGCAGAGGGAGGAACTTCGTCGCTGCAACATGGATGCACTCCACACGCCCATCGTTGGAGAAACTCCCGAGGCTCGGGCTTTGGAGGAGGCGCGCTTGGCTAATTTGGGTGAGCGCACTCGACTGGAGAACCTACAGCCCGCTCTCGACGAGCGAGCTCGGGAGCGGGTCCCTGAGTCCAGTCGACGTCAGCTTTTCCCGCCTCCACCTAAGGTATATCGTACTCCGATTCAGAACCTCACAGCTGCGGCCCGAATTGCAGAGTCGATCCAACCTTCCCAATCCGAGGCTGGCCGAGGGTTGGAGCAGATCCAGGCCTTGCTCCGAGCAGCAGGAGAGCAAAATTCTGTAGTGTCTCAGTCGCGAAATAGGATCCACAACAGATCCGTGGTAGCGGATACAGTCCAGTCGGCTCATAGCCCAAGATCGCCCCTGCGGCGTGAAGACCGTGGGCAGTATGATCGTCAGTTCGACTGCGACAATCATCGTCGAGTGCCTACACCTCCTCCGAGGAGTGCGTCGTACGTGCCTCGGCAGAACGATGACAGACGCCGTCACATGGACGAGCGCAGAGCTTCAGTCGACCCAAGAGAGCCAGGCTTCGATGCGAGATCCATTCTCGTCCAAGGCTTGGTCGACCGGAACAGAGCGCATAGAGAAGACCCTGGCAGAGATCGTCCGAGTGGCAGCAGATTGCATGTTTCAGGCCCAGAGTGTTTCAGCAGAGCCATCAGGGCAGCAGTGATTCACTTTAGGTTGGCAACAGGAGTCAGTAAGTTCACTAGAGAATCCAAGCCTGAAACCTGGCTTGAGGATTACCGAGTGGCTGTGCAAATTGCAGGCGGAAACGATGAGATAGCGATGAAACATCTCCCTCTTATGTTGGAAGGGTCGCCCCGAGCGTGGTTGACTCAGTTGACTCCAGGCAGTATACACAGTTGGGAAGAGCTATCTCGAGTGTTCGTAAGAACTTTTGAGGGCACGTGCAAGAGACCAGCAGGGTTGCCCGAGTTGCAGCATTGTGTGCAGAAGCCGAATGAGACTTTGAGGGAATTCATTCAGAGGTGGACCACTGTGCATCACACCGTTGAAAATGTATCAGAGCATCAAGCAGTGTGCGCTTTCAAGGAAGGCGTCAAGTACCGAGAGGTTGTCCTGAAATTCGGTCGGACTGGGGATATGACTCTGACCCGGATGATGGAGATAGCCACCTGGTACGCTAACAGAGAAGAAGAGGATCGACTCCGTAGCGGGAATAGTAAACCAGTCGGCCAAGAGGCCGGTGGAGGTAACTCCAGTCGGAAACAGAAGCGTAAAGCCAAGCCAGCGGCACCCGGCGAGATTGCAGCAGTGGCTTAAGGAAAGTTTAAGGGAAAACCTAAGGGGCCCTGGCACCCTAAGAAGGTAAAGGATCAAGCAGGAAATGATGTGCTAGATTTGCCGTGTCACATCCACACGAAGAAAGATGAAGAAGGTAATTTGGTTTACCCAAAGCATACCACTCGACAATGTCGACTCTTGATCCAACAGTTCCGAGAGAAACAGCCCAATGAGAAGGAGAAAGAGTCGGACAGAGATGAGGACGAAGAGGAAGATGATGGTTATCCCAAAGTCAATTCCACTCTCATGATTTTTGCTGATGCTGAGAGAAAGAGTCGGTTGAAGGTTATCAACAGAGAGGTGAATATGGTTGCTCCGGCGACGACGATCACGTACCTGAAATGGTCCCAGACATCCATCACATTCGATCAGTCACACCATCTTGCTCATGTAGCCACCCCCGGGAGGCAAGCGCTGGTGGTCGACCCAGTGGTCGGAGGCACTCGACTGACTAAAGTGCTGATGGATGGTGGTAGCGGTCCGAATATCCTTTATGCTGAAATCTTGAAGGGGATGGGCAACCCGATGTCCAAGCTTAGCGAGAGCAATATGAGCTTCCACGGTGTTATCCCTGGAAAGAAAGCCGAATCACTCGGCCAGATCGCTCTCGACGTGGTTTTCGGTGATTCCTAGCATTACCGTAAAGAAAAGTTGACATTTGAAGTCGTGGATTTCCAGAGTGCTTATCATGCCATTCTGGGGAGGCCTGCATATGCACATTTCATGGCTCGACCGTGTTACGTATATCTCAAGTTGAAGATGCCTGGCCCCAAGGGTGTGATCACAGTTACTGATAATCGGCAAAAGGCGGAGGAATGCTTCCAGAAGAGTTCCAAAATTGCCGATGCGCAGATGGCGGCTGTTGAACTTCAAGAGTATCAGAAGAATGCAGATCCGAGTGATTTGCTCCGAGCCAAGAAGCCAACCACCGATTCTGCATTTCAGTCGTCTGGTGAAACGAAGTCGATTCATATTCATCCGACCGATCCCAATGCCGCGCCGACTCATATATCAACAACACTCGACAACAAATAGGAAGAAGCGCTCATCCAGTTCCTCCGTGAGAACTGGGACATCTTCGCATGGAAACCCTCTGACATATCAGGTGTACCCAGAGGACTGGCTGAGCACTGATACTTCTCCGTCGTATCTATAATTTTTGATTGTTCCATGCCAATATTATTCACTTTCATATACTTTTTGGCAACTTTTTATATTTTTTTGGGACTAACTTATTGATCCAATGCCGATGCGGTTCTCGTCATTGCATGTTTTATGTTTTGCAAAATATCCATATCAAACGGAGTCCAAACGGGATAAAAATGGACGGAGCTTATTTTTGGAAAATATGGAAAATTCCGGAAGAAAAATCCACGCAAGACGGTGCCCGAGGTGGTCACGAGGTAGGGGGGCGCGCCTGACCCCCTTGGGCGCGCCCCTACCCTCGTGAGCCCACCGTAAGGCGGTTGACGCTCTTATTTTGCCGCAAGAAAGCTAATATTCGGAAAAAATCACGACGAAGGTTTCAGGCCAATCGGAGTTACGAATCTCCATATATACACGAAACGGTGAAACAGAGCCAGAACAGAACGCAGAAAAAGAGAGATAGATCCAATCTTGGAGGGGCTCTCGCCCCTCCCACGCCATGGGAGCCAAGGACCAGAGGGGAAACCCTTCTCCCATCTAGGAAGGAGGTCAAGGAAGAAGAAGAAGAAGGGGGGCCCTCTCCCCCTTGCTTCCGGTGGCGCCGGAACGCTGTCGGGGGCCATCATCATCACCGCGATCTTCACCAACACCACCGTCATCTTCACCAACATCTCCATCACCTTCCCCCATCTATATCCAGCGGTCCACTCTCCCGCAACCCGCTTTACCCTCTACTTGAACATGGTGCTTTATGCTTCATATTATTTTCCAATGATGTGTTGCCATCCTATGATGTCTGAGTAGGTTTTCGTTGTCCTATCGGTGATTGATGAATTGCTATGATTGGTTTGAGTTGCATGTTTTATTATTGGTGCTGTCCTATGGTGACCTCCGTGTCGTGCAAGCGTGAGGGATTCCCGCTGTAGGGTGTTGCAATGCGTCCATGATTCGCTTATAGTGGGTTGCGTGAGTGACTGAAACACAAACCCGAGTAAGTAGGTTGTTTGCGTATGGGATAAAAGGGGACTTGATACTTTAATGCTATGGTTGGGTTTTACCTTAATGAATCTTTAGTAGTTGCGGACGCTTGCTAGAGTTCCAATCATAAGTGCATATGATCCAAGTAGAGAAAGTATGTTAGCTTATGCCTCTCCCTCAAATAGAATTGCAATAGTGATTACCGGTCTAGTAATGTAGTCAGTTGCTTAGGGACAATTTCACAACTTCTACCACCACTTTTCCACACTCGCTATATTTACTTTATTGCTTCTTTATCTAAACAGCCCCTACTTTTTATTTATGTATTCTTTACTTTCTTGCAAACATATCCAAGAACACCTACCAAGTAGTTCTAGTTTCATACTTGTTCTAGGTAAAGCGAACGTCAAGCGTGCGTAGAGTCGTATCAGTGGCCGATAGGACTTGAGAGAGTATTTGTTCTACCTTTAGCTCCTCGTTGGGTTCGACACTCTTACTTATCGAAAGAGGCTACAACTATCCTGTATACTTGCGGGTCATCAAGACCTTTTTCTGGCGCCGTTGCCGGGGAGTCATAGCGTGGGGTGAATATTCTTGTGTGTGCTTGTTTGCTTTATCACTAAGTAATTTTATTTGCTGTTCTTAGTTGTTTTCTATCTTTAGTTATGGGTAGGAAACGCAAAATACCAAAAAATATTAGTTGTACCTGCTGAACCAATGGTTGAAGAAACACTCAAAATCTATCACACTGCTGAAGCTTATTACTTGGGTCATCTTCGATCCCTATGTGCTCGTGCTGAAACCCCAACTAGCTTAGTTGAGGGCAAATCTTTAGATGAGCATGCCTGTTATGTGCGGCACCGTATATCTGAAAAAGGGAAAATTCTATTGGGTCAAATTCATCGTTTGCAATGCTATGCTTGGAATTTATGTGAAATATATGATGTTACTTGTTGTTCTGATAACCCTAAGAAACACCTTCCCTATCAATGTGAGTTTAGTGATAATGGAATCGTATCTTCGTATGCTAAAGGTGTTTATAGTTACTATGATATTCAACAAATTGAAGAATTTGTTGCTTTTAAGGGTGCTTATGAAATTGCTTCTTTGATTGAAACGTATGATGCTAATTTTCACAAATCTGAAAATTTTGCCATACTTGAATATTGCTATGAGAATTATGCTTCTAATGCCTATGTTAAACAATTTATTGAGAAAGTCTCCGCTGTCCAAGAAGAGACTAATATTTTGCAGGAAGCTATGGAACAAGAAATTGGTGAAATTGTGAGCTCATTGGATGAAAAAGATGATGAGGAGAGCGAAGAACAAAAGGAGGAAGAGCGGATTGATCACCCGTGCCCACCTTCTAATGAGAGTAACTCTTCAACTCATACATTGTTTAATTCCCCTTCGTGCTTACCGAAGGATGATTTCTATAATGATTGCTATGATGATTGTTATGATCCCGTTGATTCTCTTGAAATATCCGTTTTTGATGATGCTTGCTATGCTTATGGCCAAGATGCCAATATGAATTATGCTTATGGAGATGAACTTGCTATAGTTCCTTATGTTAAACATGAAATTGTTGCTATTGCACCCACACATGATAGTCCTATTATCTTTTTGAATTCTCCCGAATATACTATATCGGAGAAGTTTGCCCTTATTAAGGATTATATTGATGGGTTGCCTTTTATCGTTGCACATGATGATTTTGATGAATATAATATGCATGTTATTGCTGCTCCTACTTGCAATTATTATGAGAGAGGAACTATATCTCCGCCTCTTTATGTTTCCAACACGATAGAATTGCAAGAAACTGCTTATACTATGCATTGGCCTTTACTATGTGTGCATGAATTGTTCTTTTATGACATGCCGATGCATAGGAAGAGAGTTATACTTAGTTGTTGCATGATATATGTTACTTTGTGCTGACTACTAAATTACAAATCATTGTTAATTAAAATTGTCTTTGATATACCTTGGGATCCGGGTGGATTCATTACTTGAGCACTATATGCCTAGCTTAATGGCTTTAAAGAAAGCGCTGCCAGGGAGACAACTCGGAAGTTTTAGAGAGTCATTTATTTCTGTTGAGTGCTTTCATATAGTTTAAAAACAAAAAAATAAAGAGGGGAACCTAAAACTTTTCAAAAAGGAAAGTGAAAGTGAGAAAGACAATCATTGTTGAAGTGGGAGCTAGCCTTGAACTTTGTTCATACTCGTGGAAACTTTGTGAATCTTGATTACAGAAACTTTTCATCAAAAATAATTATCCCCTTGTACAATTTCCTTGTATTATAAAAATAATGTGCTAAGGTTTGCCTTTAGGATGTTTACAATGCTTGTTGGTTTGTACGGTGCAGGACATAAACTTTGGCTGTAGTGCGAGATTTTACATTTTTATCTGGAACGTCAAATGGTTTGGATTCCTTTTGCACTGTCTTTATGTACAACTTGTTTATTTTTCCTAATTTTTGTAGAATTTTTGGGGTACCATAAGTATGGTGGATGTTCAGATTGCTACAGACTGTTCTGTTTTTGACAGATTCTGTTTTTGATGCATAGTTTGCTTGTTTTGATGAATCTATCAATTTATATTAGTGGATTAAGCCATGGAAAAGTTATATTACAGTAGACACAATGCAAAAACAAAATATGAATTGGTTTGCAACAGTACTTAGAGTGGTGATTTGCTTTATTATACTAACGGATCTTACCGAGTTTTGTGTTGAAGTTTTGTGTGGATGTAGTGTCTAATCGAGGATGTTTCGATGTGAGAAGAAGGAAGAGAGGCAAGAGCTCAAGCTTGGGGATGCCCGAGGCACCCCAAGTAAATATTCAAGGAGACTCAAGCGTCTAAGCTTGGGGATGCTGGGGAGGCATCCCCTCTTTCTTCAACAAGTATAAGTATGTTTCGGATTCGTTTCGTTCATGCATTATGTGCATGTCTTGGATGGTCTTTTGCAATTAGTTTTTTTTCTTTTTTTTCTTTTATGCACCATGCTGGTATGAGATAGTCCTTGGTTGATTTATAGAATGCTCATTTCACTTCACTTAAATCTTTTGAGTATGGCTTTATAGAATGCTTCATGTGCTTCACTTATATCATTTGAAGTTTGGATTGCCTGTTTCTCTTCATATAGACAACCGCCATTTGTAGAATGCTCTTTTGCTTCACTTATATTTGTTAGAGCGTGAGCATATTTTTTGTAGAAAGAATTAAACTCTCTTGCTTCACTTATATCTATTTAGAGAGATGACAGAAATTGGTCATTCACATGGTTAGTCATAAAATCCGACATAAACTTGTAGATCGCTGAATATGATATGTTTGATTCCTTGCAATAGTTTTGCAATTTAAAGATGGCGATGTTAGAGTCAAGATAGTGGGTGGTTGTGGATTGTAGAGACACCTGTGTTGAGGTTTGCAAGTCCCATAGCATGCACGTATGGTAACCGTTGTGTGACAAATTTGAAGCATGGGGTGTTTCTTTGATTGTCTTCCTTATGAGTGGCGGTCGGAGATGAGCGATGGTCTTTTCCTACCAATCTATCCTCCTAGGGGCATGCGTAGTAGTACTTCGCTTCGAGGGCTAATAAACTTTTGCAATAAGTATATGAGTTCTTTATGACTAACGTGAGTCCATGGATTATACGCACTTTTACCTTTCCATCATTGCTAGCCTCTTCGGTACCGTGCATTGCCCTTTCTCACCTCGAGAGTTGGTGCAAACTTCACCGGTGCATCCAAACCCCGTGATATGATACGCTCTATCACACATAAGCCTCATTATACCTTCCTCAAAACAGCCACCATACCTACCTATCATGGCATTTCCATAGCCATTCCGAGATATATTGCCATGCAACTTTCATCATCATCATATACATGACTTGAGCATTCATTGTCATATTGCTTTGCATGATCGTAAGATAGCTAGCATGATGTTTTCATGGCTTGTCCGTTTTTTGATGTCATTGCTATGCTAGATCATTACACATCCCGGTACACCGCCGGAAGCATTCATATAGAGTCATATCTTTGTTCTAGTATCGAGTTGTAATGTTGAGTTGTAAGTAAATAAAAGTGTGATGATCATCATTATAGAGCATTGCCCCATGAAAAAAGGGAAAGGCCAAAGAAGCCTGAATAAAAAAAGGGGCCAAAGAAGCCCACCCAAAAAAGGGGGCAATGTTACTATCTCTTTTTCCACACTTGTGCTTCAAAGTAGCACCATGTTCTTCATGTAGTGAGTCTCATATCTTGTGCTTCAAAGTAGCACCATGTTCTTCATATAGATTGTCTCCTATGTTGTCACTTTCATATACTAGTGGGGATTTTCATTATAGAACTTGGCTTGTATATTCCAACGATGGGCTTCCTCAAATGCCCTAGGTCTTCATGAGCAAGCAAGTTGGATGCACACCCACTTAGTTTCTTGTGTTGAGCTTTCATACACTTATAGCTCTTAGTGCATCCGTTGCATGGCAATCCCTACTCCTCACATTGACATCAATTGATGGGCATCTCCATAGCCCATTAATTAGTCGCATCGATGTGAGACTTTGTCCTTTTTTGTCTTCTCCACATAACCTCCATCATTATATTCTATTCCACCTAGTGCTATATCCATGGCTTGCGCTCATGTATTGCGTGAGGGTTGAAAAAGCTGAAGCGCGTTAAAAAGTATGAACCAATTGCTCGGCTTGTCATTGGGGTTGTGCATGATGGGGGCATTTTGTGTGACGAAAATGAAGCATGGACAAACTGTATGATTTTGTAGGGATAAGCTTGCTTTGGCCTTGTTGTTTTGAAAAGACATGATTGCTTTATTGGTATGCTCGAAGTATTATTGTTTTTGTGTCAAATGATAGACTATTGCTTTGAATCACTCGTGTCTTAATATTCATGCCATGATTAGACTTATGATCAAGATTATGCTAGGTAGCATTCCACATCAAAAATTATTCCTTTTTATCATTTACCTACTCGAGGACGAGTAGGAATTAAGCTTAGATGCTGATCGTCTCCGTCAGATCTATAATTTTTGATTGTTCCATGCCAATATTATTCACTTTCATATACTTTTGGCAACTTTTTATATTATTTTGGGACTAACTTATTGATCCGATTGCCTAGTGCCGTTCACTGCATTGCATGTTTTATGTTTCGCAGAATATCCATATCAAACAGAGTCCAAACGGGATAAAACGGACGGAGCTTATTTTTGGAAAATATGGAAAATTTCGGAAGAAAAATCCACACGAGACGGTGCCCGAGGTAGGCACGAGGTAGGGGGCGCGCCTGACCCCCCTGGGCGCGCCCCCTACCCTCGTGAGCCCACCGTAAGGCGGTTGACGCTCTTCTTTTGCCGCAAGAAAGCTAATATTCGGAAAAAAATCATGACGAAGGTTTCAGGCCAATCGGAGTTACGGATCTCCATATATACACGAAACGGTGAAACAGCCAGAACAGAACGCAGAAACAGAGAGATAGATCCAATCTCGGAGGGGCTCTCGCCCCTCCCACGCCATCGGAGCCAAGGACCAGAGAGGAAACCCTTCTCCCATCTATGAAGGAGGTCAAGGAAGAAGAAGAAGAAGGGGGTCCCTCTCCCCCTTGCTTCCGGTGGCGCCGGAACGCCGTCAGGGGCCATCATCATCACCGCGATCTTCACCAACACCACCGTCATCTTCACCAACATCTCTATCACCTTCCCCCATCTATATCCAGCGGTCCACTCTCTCGCAACCCGCTGTACCCTCTACTTGAACATGGTGCTTTATGCTTCATTATTTTCCAATGATGTGTTGCCATCCTATGATGTCTGAGTAGATTTTCGTTGTCCTATCGGTGATTGATGAATTGCTATGATTGGTTTGAGTTGCGTGTTTTATTATTGGTGCTGTCCTATGGTGCCCTCCGTGTCGCGCAAGCATGAGGGATTCCTGCTGTAGGGTGTTGCAATGCGTTCATGATTCGCTTATAGTGGGTTGCGTGAGTGACTGAAACACAAACCCGAGTAAGTAGGTTGTTTGCGTATGGGATAAAAGGGGACTTGATACTTTATTGCTTTGTTGGGGTTTACCTTAATGAATCTTTAGTAGTTGCAGACGCTTGCTAGAGTTCCAATCATAAGTGCATATGATCCAAGTAGAGAAAGTATGTTAGCTTATGCCTCTCCCTCAAATAGAATTGCAATAGTGATTATCGGTCTAGTAACATAGTCAGTTGCTTAGGGACAATTTCACAACTCCTACCACCACTTTTCCACACTCGCTATATTTACTTTATTGCTTGTTTATCTAAACAGCCCCTACTTTTTATTTACGTATTCTTTACTTTCTTGCAAACCTATCCAACAACACCTACAAAGTAGTTCTAGTTTCATACTTGTTCTAGGTAAAGCGGACGTCAAGCGTGCGTAGAGTCGTATCAGTGGCCGATAGGACTTGAGAGAGTATTTGTTCTACCTTTAGCTCCTCGTTGGGTTTGACACTCTTACTTATCGAAAGAGGCTACAACTATCCCGTATACTTGCGGGTCATCAAGCATCGTTTGCGTGTCGACCCCAAGGAAAAACCCGTCAAAGAGCACCTTCGACGGTCCGTCGTGCAAAAGAGGAAAGCGATTGGCGAAGAAGTGGCTCGGCTGCTAGTAGTAGAGTTCATCCGAGAGATCTACCACTCCGAGTGGCTTGCCAATGTTGTCATGGTCTCCAAGAAAGACGATTCACTTCGTATGTGCATTGATTTCAAGCATATCAATCGGGCCTGCTCGAAAGATCACTTCCCTCTCCCCCGTATCGATCAGATTGTTGACTCGACTGTGGGGTGTGAGCACTTGCCTTTTCTAGATGCATATTCCGGGTATCATCAGATCCGACTGTATGGCCCCGATGAAATAGAAACAACCTTCATCGCCCCATTCGGGTGCTTTTGCTATGTCACCATGCCATTCGGTCTTAAAAATGCCGGAGCCACATTCATGAGGATGATTCAGAAGTGCCTGCTCACCCAAATCAGTCGGAATGTGGAGGCGTACATGGATGACATCGTGGTCAAGTCTCGCAAAGGTTCCGACCTATTGACTGACCTCGCAGAAACCTTTGCCAACCTAAGGAGGTATGATATCAAGCTTAATCCGTCAAAATGCACGTTCGGGGTTCCTGGAGGAAAGTTACTCAGTTTTCTCGTTTCCGAACGAGGGATCGATGCCAATCCAGAAAAAGTTGATACCATCCTCCGAACGAAACGCCCTGTGCGAGTGCATGACGTTCAGAAATTGACTGGTTGCTTGGCCGCCTTGAGTCGATTCATTTCTCGTCTCGGTGAAAAGGCATTGCCTCTTTACCGACTGATGAAGATATCTGATAAGTTCGAGTGGACTGAGGAAGCTGATGTAGCGTTTGTAGAACTCAAAGCCCTGCTTTCCACCCAGCCGATGCTCGTTGCTCCAGTCAGCAAAGAGCCTTTACTGCTTTATATCGCAGCCACCGGACAAGTTGTCAGCACAGTACTCACGATCGAGCGGGTAGAGGAAGGAAAAGCTTACAAGGTTCAATGCCCAGTTTATTATCTCTCCGAAGGTTTGACTCCATCCAAGCAACGATATCCTCATTATCAGAAGCTTGTCTATGGAATATACATGACCATGAATAAGGTTGCACATTACTTCTCTGATCACTCTATTACAGTCGTCGGCGATGCACCGTTGTTTGAGATTCTGAATAACAGAGATGCAATTGGTCGAGTGGCAAAATGGGCGATTGAACTCCTTCCACTAGACATCAAGTTTGAGGCAAAGAAAGCTATCAAGTCCCAAGCAATCACGGATTTCCTTACCGAGTGGATTGAGCAGCAACTACCGACTCAAATTCACTCAGAACATTGGACTATGTTCTTCGATGGCTCCAAGATGCTAAACGGATCAGGTGCTGGGGTAGTATTGGTGTCCCCCCGTGGAGACAAGCTTAACTATGTTCTCCAGATTCATTTTGATTCCTCCAATAACGAGGCGGAATATGAAGCACTTTTATACGGGTTGTGTATGGCCATTTCACTCGGCGTCCGTCGCCTCATGGTATACGGCGACTCAGATTTGGTGGTTAATCAAGTGATGAAGGAATGGGATGTCAGAAGTCCAGCCATGTCTGGCTATTGCAATGCTGTTAGGAAGATGGAAAAGAAGTTTGAGGGGTTGGAGCTTCACCATGTACCCCGATTGAAAAATCAAGCTGCAGATGAGTTGGTGAAGATAGGTTCAAAGAGAGAGGCCATTCCCCGCAATGTGTTCTTGGAACATATTCATTCACCTTCAGTTCAGGAGGATCCTTTCACTGAAGAGTCGCCAAAGCCCAAGAGTGCCACGGATTCGACCAAAGTCGAAATCCCAGCCGTGGTCAACTTGAACATGGAAGTTTTGGTCATTACTCCCGACTGGACAGTGCCGTACATTGCATACATTCTTAGGAAAGAACTTCCGGAGGATGAAGAAGAGGTTCGACAAATCGTCCGACGATCTAAGGCCTTTACTGTGATAAAGGGGCAGTTGTTCAGAGAAAGTGCAACTGGAGTCTGCCAGAAGTGCATCATGCCGGAGGAAGGCCGAGTGATCCTCAATGATATTCACTCGGGAACCTGTGGTCACCACGCGTCCTCTCGGACCATTGTGGCCAAAGCATACCGAACCGGATTTTACTGGCCGCGGGCCAATGAGATGGCTAAGGAAATAGTGGACAAGTGTGAAGGCTGTCAGTTTTACTCCAACATGTCTCATAAACCCGTGTCAGCTCTAAAAAAATTCCACTCGTCTGGCCTTTTGCCGTCTGGAGACTAGACATGGTTGGACTTCTGAGGACTGGCAGGAGTGGATTTACTCATGTGCTGGTGGCAGTCGACAAGTTCACCAAATGGATCGAAGCCAAGCCCATTAAAAACCTTGAAGCAAGTACAGCTGTGAGTTTCATCAGAGAACTGATATTCAGATATGGCATCCCGCACAGCATCATCACGGATAACGGCTCGAACTTCGATTCTGAAGAATTCAAAACCTTTTGTGCCTCCCAAGGCACGAGAGACGACTATGATTCGGTCGCTCATCCTCAGTCGAATGGGCAGGCCGAGCGGGCAAATGGATTGATTCTCAAAGGACTGAAACCCCGGTTGATGCGTGACCTGAAACATGCAGCAGGGGCTTGTGTCGACGAGCTCCCATCAGTACTTTGGGGATTGAGGACAACCCCTAACCGGTCGACTGGAAGGACTCCATTCTTCCTAGTCTATGGAGCCGAAGCCGTGCTCCCTAGTGATTTGCTCCACAACGCACCTTGAGTCGAACTCTTCTCAGAGGAAGAAGCAGAGCAGGCTCGGAAAGATGCAGTCGGTCTCCTAGAAGAAGAAAGAGAGATGGCTTTGATCCGGTCGACCATTTATCAGCAAGACTTGCGTCGATTTCATGCCAGAAATGTGAGGGGTCGAGCATTTCAAGAAGGAGACCTGGTTCTTCGAGTGGACCAGCAGAGACCTCACAAGCTCGCTCCTGCTTGGGAAGGCCCTTTCATCGTCACCAAAGTGCTCCACAACAGAGCATATCGTCTCTTCAACGTCAAGCATAATAAAGATGAGCCACGCGCCTAGAATGCTGATTTGCTCCGCCCTTTTTACTCTTAAGTATTTAGAACTGATGAGATGTAATAAGAAGTACCCTTTTAGTTTGATTATCAAAAGACATGATTTTACAGTCTTTCGAACGATTATTGTTCATTTTTTATGTTTTAAAAACCCTGCCGAGTGGTGAGTCTGTCTCTCACTCGGGGGCTTAGCCGCGAATCCGTTTCGCTTAAGTAATAAAATCCTGCCGAGTGGTGAGTCTGTCTCTCACTCGGGGCTTAGCCGTGAATCCGTTTCGCTTAAGTAATAAAATCATGCCGAGTGGTGAGCCTGTCTCTCAATCAGGGGCTTAGCTGCGAATCCGTTTCACCTAAGTAATAAAAATCCTGCCAAGTGGTGAGTCTGCCTCTCACTCGGAGGCTTAGCTGCAGTCCAGTACTCGCCTAAGTAATATAAAAATTTTGCCGAGTGTTGAGCCTGCCTCTCACTCGGAGGCTTAGCTGCAGTCCAGTACTCGCCTAAGTAATTAAAAAATCCTGCCGAGTGGTGAGTCTGCCTCTCACTCGGAGGCTTAGCCGCAGTCCAGTACTCGCCTAAGTAATATAAAAATCCTGCCGAGTGGTGAGTCTGCCTCTCACTCGGAGGCTTAGCTGTAGTCCAGTACTGGCCTAAGTTTAGAAAGTCCCATCAAACGGTACGGGTCAGCCATGACCCCCCCTTGGGGTTGCACCGTCAAGAAGAAGGATGAGATTGTGAGAGCAATCCTCCCACTCAAGGGCTTAGCTGTAGCCCAGTGCTCACCTAAGTTTGAAAAATCCTATCGATTGGGGAGCAATCCTCCCACTCGGGGGCTTAGCTGCAGTCCAGTACTCGCCTAAGTTTGGAAAAATCCTACCGAGTGGTGAGCAATCCTCCCACTCGGGGGCTTAGCTGCAGTCCAGTACTTGCCTAAGTTTGAAAAATCCTATCGAGTGGTGAGCAATCCTCCCACTCGGGGGCTTATCTGCAGTCCAGTACTAGCCTAAGTTTGAAAAATCCTACCGAGTGGTGAGCAATCCTACCACTGGGGCTTAGCTGCAGTCCAAGACTAGCCTAAGTTTGAAAAATCCTACCGAGTGGTGAGCAATCCTCCCACTCGGGGGCTTAGCTGCAGTCCAGTACTCGCCTAAGTTTGAAAAATCCTACCGAGTGGTGAGCAATCCTCCCACTTGGGGGCTTAGCTGCAGTCCAGTACTCGCCTAAGTTTGCAAAATCTGCCCCCCGAAGGATACACCATCAAGAAGAAGGACCAGATTGTGCGCATTGTCAAAGGCCTCTCCAATGGTTGACAGGAACGTCAAGACCATTGCTGAGTGCCTTGCTGATGAGCTGATCAATGCTGCTCAAGGATCGCCCAATCGGTTGACAGGAACGTCAAGAC
Organism: Aegilops speltoides; assembly: GCA_021437245.1. Classification (NCBI taxonomy): domain Eukaryota; kingdom Viridiplantae; phylum Streptophyta; class Magnoliopsida; order Poales; family Poaceae; genus Aegilops; species Aegilops speltoides. The sequence goes on along the minus strand of CM038146.1, from coordinate 396,638,034 downwards.
CATTGCTGAGTGCCTTGCTGGTGAGCTGATCAATGCTGCTCAAAGATCGTCCAATCGGTTGACAGGAACGTCAAGACCATTGCTGAGTGCCTTGCTGATGAACTGGTCAATGCTGCTCAAGGATCGTCCGATCGGTCGACTGGTGATTCTTCTTCAGAAGCTGCATCAAGCAAACAAACACCAATCCGAAAGAAAAACAAATTTCGTTCGAAGACAAACGCAATATATTATAGGACAAATCCAAAGATTCCTAACCACAGAATAAAGTGCTCAAGCATCAAGCCCGAAGAAGTTTTAACAGTTACAAAATCACTCGGCATTCCGAGGCAAATAAAGGTGAAGCATAATGTTTTTTCAGTCACTCGACGGGAGAAGGACTGGCCGGATCGCAGAAGCTGTCGAGGTTGATGCTGTCGGCGATGTGAGTGGTTGCCTCGAGGAAGGTGTCCATGAAGATCTGGAAGGAGTGCTTCTTAGTATTTGCTACCTTGAGAGCAGCCAGCTTGTCTTCTTTAGCCTCCTTGCAATGCACTCGGACCAACGATAAGGTGACGTCGGCACCACAGTGAGTAGAAGATTTTTTCCACTCTTGCACTCGGCCTAGAATCTGATTAAGTCGAGTCATCAGTGACTTGAGGTCCTGAGACAGCTCCGCCTAAGGCCAAAGTTCAGCGTCCACTTGGGTCATCGCCGCCTTCAGCCGAGCCAGATAAGCAACCGCACCATCGAAGCGCGACTTCAATCGCAGCAGATTCATTGCAACGTCATCTTTCACAGGACAATTGATGGGGTCGTGACCCGTCTCGACCCGCCCAGTTTCAGCTTCAAAGTCCTGACACAGTTCTGTCCCATCGTGAAAAACGATGAGTCGACAGCATGATAGCAAAGTTTAGTCGGCAACAAATTGACTAGTCGAATGAACATACCTTCAAGCTTCAGAACAAGTGTTGAAGCAAGTTGTTCCACATAAGACTCCAGCTTGTCTGTCTTAGCTCTGAGGCCTCCGACTTCTGTGGTCAGGTTCTCCTTGTCCTTCCTAAGCTGCTTGACTTCCTGATTAGCTTCCGAGATGGTGGCCTTCAACTTCGCGTTCTCCTCCTCCAATTTGCCGACTGAAGCCAGCTTCTGGTCCGCAAGCTTCATCTTCTCACGTGCTTCCTTCTGAGCAGCGGCAAGGTCCAGGTCCTTCTTCTCCAAGGCCTCCTTCATCCTCTCTAAAGAAACAACACTCTACAGACGAGACTGAAGTTGGCGATTTTCACTATGCACATCTGCTTGTGTGAAATCACTCGGTTCAAAGAGACTGAAAGAAAAACCAGTGTGAAGTGCGACTTACAAAGAAGACAAAATGGCCGAATGATTACCTCCCATGATGGCCGTTTCTTCTTGAGCAGTCTTGAGATTCTTCTTCGCGAGTTCAAGGTCAAGTTCAACGCTGATATGCTTCTTCTTTAATTCGGTGAGCCGAGCTCCAAGATCACAGGACCTCTGCAGCCAGCAAGAGAGACATGCCAGTCGACAGAGATAAGAGACAGTGACGGAGAAAAATTACTCTAAGACTACTGCCGAACCAAATATTCAATAGTAGTCTCGGGGACTACACCCAGTGGATGCACTTGGTGTGCCCCACTGAATAAGATCAATACTCAGCAAGGCCTGCCCGACGTGAGTTCAAAAAAAGGGAGAGATACATCACTAGACCTCAGTCGACTGCCAGCAGTCGACCGTGGTATTGGGGACTACACCCAGTGGGTGCACTCGGCGTGCCCCCACTGATTCGAACAGTTTACTGAGACTCAGCTCGAGGCGAGCAGAGTTGAAGATTTCCTAAATTCTAAACGAAGGAACACCCAATGGGTGATCAGATATAAAGCAACACCCAAAAGTTCAGTCAAAATTTTGCTGACCTGAACATTGGTCTGAAGGGCAGTGCTGGCATTGTAAGCCACCTGACTAGCTTCATGCATCACTTTCACCTGCTCCATGACAAGGTTCACCTGACAAAGAGCTTCCCTAGCAGCGCCCGACGAGTCGTCTGGAGTTTGATACGTAACAAAGAGTGATGGCTCCAGAGTGGTCGAAATAGTTACCGGGTCGGACGAGTGGAGTTGCACCGGTGCAGCAGGTGTCTGTGCAGTCGACCCCGACGGACGATCAGTCGTCAGCGGGTTGGAGAATGTGACGTTGGTCCGAACCGGCCCTTCAGAACATTCGACCACCGCCTCAAGCGCCGGTGTCGACTGAGGGACTTGGATTTCAAGCCTCCTCCTGCTTGAGCCTCCACTCTTCTTCCTCCTCTCCTGTAGAGGCGCTTCTTCTTCTTTGTCATCAGGGAGCACAACGATCTCTTGCGGAGCTACAGAAAGAGACAAGTATCAAATGTTCAGCCGATTGACCGCCCATTCGACTAAATGGAACTTGGTTGAACGAACTTACCAGCTCGCGAGGTGGCCTCCTCGTCTCCTGGGGCCTTGTCGACATCCATGTCAGTAGCAGCAGAGGTGGGTGTAACGCCCCGGATTCGATGCGCCAGGTGTCCGCCAGTTATTCGCCGCCGTTGCCATGTCATGTGCTTGCGTGTTGCATTTTGCCATGTCATCATCTGCATTTCATATCATGTCATCATGTGCATCTCCTTTTGCATACGTGTTCGTTTCATGCATCCGAGCATTTTCCCCGTTGTCCGTTTTGTAATCCGGCACTCCTATGTCATCCGGCGTCCTCTTCTTCTCTCCTGTTGCAAGCGGGTGTTAAAATTTCTCGGAATGGACCGAGGTTTGCCAAGCGGCCTTGGTATAGCACCGGTAGACCGACTGTCAAGTTTCGTGCCATTTGGAGGTCGTTTGATACTCCAACGGTTAACCGGGTAACCGCAAAGGCCTCTTTTGAGTTGCAGCCCAACACCCCTCCAAATCAGCCCAATAACCCATCTAAGTCACTTCCATGCTCTCCGTCGTCGGATCACGATCGTGTGGGCGAAAACTACACCTCATTTGGACACTCCTAGCTCCTTCTACCTATAAAAACACCTCACCCTCCGAAAATCCGGATCAATTCACCCCTAACCCTAGCCCCGCTCCTCTCCCCGCCGCCGGACATGTCCGATTCGGGCCGGACACGTCCGTTCGCCGCACCGGACGAACCGGCAGCCGCCACGTCGTCGCGTCCGCCGACCTTGCGCCGCCCGGCCGCCGGCCCGCTCCGCCCCCAGCGCCCGCTTCTTCGCCCGCGCCATGCCGCGCCACACGCCGCCAAGGCTCCTCGCCTCATTGTCTGGCCCGCCACACAGCGCATCGCGCGCCAGCGCCCGGCAGCGCCCGGCCCGCCTCCGCCATCGCGCGCGGCCGACCTCCGGCCGGCCTCGCCCCGCCGGACTTCCCCGAGCGCCTCCCCGAGCCCATCTCCAGCATCTCCGGCGAGGCTCCGGTGCCGCCTCGATCCGTGCGCCGAGCCAGATCCTGATCTGAGAAGGTTGACTTCTTCTCCCCCGAAATCCACTAAGTCCTTTTCTGTCAGTAATTTTGTTGCATGTTCATTGCACCACAACTTTGCACCCATGGCTCCGTTTTGGGCGTGTAGCATGTCGAATTGTTCGCCTCGACAAGTACTACATTCCATTCCATTGCATCATGTTCATTGGAGTTCATCTTGATGCCCGAAATTCTGTTGGAAGAGTGCATGTTGATGTTAATCTGCTGGAACTGTTATAACTTGCACTTTTGTCATTTTTGCCATGACTGATGTGTGCATCCTATGAGGTTGATGTCTACATGAGTTTTGATCTATGCCATGCCATCTTTCTAGTGGTGCTATCCATGTTTTTTTGTGACTTGTGCAGTGAGTGCATCGAGCTTGCTAAGTGGGGTACTTGCTGTTGCTGTTTTCCTGACTGATTCTGTTATATTTTGTTGCTATGTTAACATGCTGCTACAAGTCATTCTATGCATAATCTGGAGATATTCACTAAATATGTTTTGTTATACATGTCTTGACCTATCCATTTATGCCCCTGGTTGCGTTTTTAGCCTAATGTAGCTTGTTGTAATCTTGCTCTCAAAGTTGCTAAATAATGTTGCTGTCAGCCTGTTAACATTAAGTTCAGTTTTGGCCATGTGTTTTGCTAGTGATCCATGCACCCTATGAAGTTGTTCTTGCCATGCTTAGCTTCATAAACACGTATTCTTACTGTTGGTTGCCTTGCCATGCCATGTATTGCTCTGTGGTGAGTGGTTCAAGCTCACCAACATGCCTACTTATTGTTGTTCCTGCCATGTATGAATCTGTCATATAACTTGCCATGTCTACATGGGTGCCATCAAATTTTCTGTGCCCTTTTGGCTCATGGTCAGTAAGGGACTTTTGTTCTATGAATTTAGTAGTATCATTCCATGCCTTTTCTTGCCATGATAAGTTCCTGTAACATGTTGTTTGATAGCTCTAAACTGTGCAACCTGGTGTTATTTCTGCAAAGTCTGAAACTGTTATTATTTGCAATCTTACCATGTGTTTTGGAGCATGTTCTAGTGATTTCTGGAGTTAGCTCAGTGTTCATGTCTTTTCATGCTTTACCTGTACTTCATGCTCATGCCTTTTGTTCTTATGTTGGGGTGCTGTAGCTTGTCGTTTTGATGCTTGTAAGATGCCTAGTTGCTGTTATGGACAGATTGTTGCTATAACTTGTATAGAGTGTATGTGTTGAACCGTTGCTCCGTGTTGAGTGTGCTCTATATGAAACTTGCTTGATTTTGCATGTAGTTTCATATTACCATGTTGCATCCTTGTTTTGAGGTGTTTGCTTGATGTTTGTATGCATTTTGCATCAATGCCATGGTTAACTTGTTTTTCTCATATCTTCTAGGCCGTAGCTCCGAATTAAATGAACTTTATATGTAACTTGACTAGATTCTCGTGTAGATCATCTTGGTGCTCTTTAACTTGCTGTTTAACAACTTGAACATAAGGTTTGTTCAGATCTGGACCAATTTCTAAATTTGCATATGAGGACTTACCGGAATTGTTATATGTTGTTCCCGGCCTCATTTAAACTTGCTTTGACGTGTTGCTCTTGTTTGCATTGTCTCTTGCTTCATGTAGTGCATCATGTCTTGTCTATGTGTGGTGTGTTTACTATATTGTGTGCTTCTTCTCGATAGTTCCCGTTTCATTGCGATCGTGAGGATTCGTTCGTCTACACTTGGTTCATCTTCGTGGCTTCATCCATTCGTCTTCTTCATGGACTCGTTCTTCTTCCTAGCGGGATTTCAGGCAAGATGACCGTCACCTTGGATCTCACTACTATCATTGCTATGCTAGTTGCATCGTTCTATCACTTTGCTGCGCTACCTATCCCTTGTTTTATCAAGCCTCCCAAATTGCCATGTCAGCCTCTAACCTTGTCATCCTTCCTAGCAAACCATTGCTTGGCTATGTTACCGCTTTGCTCAGCCCCTCTTATAGCGTTGTTAGTTGCAGGTGAAGTTGAAGATTTCTCCATGGTGGACATGATTATGTTGGGATATCACAATATCTCTTATATTATTAATGCACCTATATATGTGGTAAAGGGTGGAAGGCTCGGCCTTATGCCTGGTGTTTTGTTCCACTCTTGCCGCCCTAGTTTCTGTCATACCGGTGTTATGTTCCCGGATTTTGCGTTCCTAACGCGGCCGGGTGATTTATGGGACCCCGTCGATAGTTCTCTTTGAATAAAACTCCTCTAGCAAGGCCCATCCTTGGTTTTACCATTTGCCTCACCACCACCTACTTTTCCCTTGGGAGTAATTAACCCAAGGGTCATCTTTATTTTAGCCCCCCCGGGCCAATGCTTGTCTAACTGTTGGTCCGAACTAGAGTCCTTTGCAGCGCCCCCTCAGGGAAACTTGAGGTCTGGTTTTAGTTGTACGGAGTGCTTATCCGGTGTTGCCCTGAGAACGAGATATGTGCAGCTCCTATTGGGATGTCGGCGCATCAGGCGGTCTTGCTGGTCTTGTTTTACCATTGTCGAAATGTCTTGTAAACCGGGATTCCGAGACTGATCGGGTCTTCCTGGGAGAAGGAATATCCTTCATTGATCGCGAGAGCTTATCATGGGCTAAGTTGGGACACCCCTGCAGGGTATAAACTTTCGAGAGCCGTGCCCGCGGTTATGTGGCAGATGGGAATTTGTTAATGTCCGGTTGTAGATAATTTGACACCTGATCCGAATTAAAATGCATCAACCGCGTGTGTAGCCGTGATGGTCTCTTCTCGGCGGAGTCCAAGAAGTGAACACGGTTTCTGGGTTATGTTTGACGTAAGTAGGAGTTCAGGATCACCTCTTGATGATTACTAGCTTCACGACCATTCCTTTGTTTCTCTTCTCGCTCTCGTTTGCATATGTTAGCCACCATACTTGCTTAGCCGCTGCTGCAACCTCACCATTTTACCCCTTCCTTTGCCATTAAGCTTTGCTAGTCTTGATACCCATGGTAATGGGATTGCTGAGTCCTCGTGGCTCACAGATTACTATAACAACAGTTGTAGGTACAGGTTTTGCGATGATCTTGACGCGAGAGCAATGTTTGCTTGTTTCGGAGTTCTTCTTCTGCTTCTTCTTCGATCAGGGGATAGGTTCCAGGTCGGCAACCTGGGCTAGCAGGGTGGATGTAGTTTGAGTTTCTGTTTGTGTTTCATTCATAGTCGGATGGTGCTCTTATGTAAGATGATGTTGTATTCGTGTGGCATTGTATGCCTTTTGTACGTATCCCCATCTATTATATAATGTTGATGTAATGATATCCACCTTGCAAAAGTGTTTCAATATGCGGGTCTATCCTTGGTAGGACCTTCGAGTTCCTTTTGGATAGGTCGCATATTGGGCGTGACAAGTTGGTATCAGAGCCTCGACCGACCCTAGGAGCCCCCTTGATTGATCGTGTAGTTTGGTCATTGTTGAGTCTAGAACAAAACAGTTTTCGGAGTCTAGTTATATCGGAGAGTAGGAATTCTTTTTACCCCTCAGCCCCTTCGTCGCTCTGGTGAGGAATCTTGACGTAGGTGTTTTGAATTACTCCTCTTCCCGTTCAAATTTTTATTTAGGATATCGTGGTTAGTTTTTCGTTCGTTGTCCATCCTCTTTTGTCCGGTGCATCTCTCGTCAAGTTGACTCGAACCTCTTTGTCTTTTGCGAGATCAATCCTCAGCTTTTTTTCAATCAACGTTGTTTCCCTATCCGAAGTTGTCCTTTATTTTCCCACCCGCCCACCTCTTTTCTTCTCGGAACCGGAGTCTGTAATCGAGTATCCATCCTACTCGTGCGAAGTTTTTGCTTTCTTTCCTCAATGATTTCAACCGGTGTTTTTCTCTTCAAGTTATTCATCGGTTTTTACCCTTCCAGTTGCCTGTGTTTTTCCCGCCCTCCCACCCTTTTCTTCCCGGAGCTTGAGTCTTTTTCGACCATCAATTTCATTCGTGCGGAGCCTCTTCAGTCTTCCATCAATCATTTCAACCGGTGAATTCTCGTCTAGGTGGACATTCTTCATCTCTTTTTCTTATCCGGTGGATTCAATTCAAGTTTTTGGGTTGATCATATTCTTTTCCTTGGATCAAGTGTTCTCCTTGCTCGTTTGCCTCTCGCCATTCAATCATTTCGGAGTTCGGAAGACATCTCAGGAGATTCGTCCGTGTTCCAATTAATTCGAGGTGGTCACCTCATTGAAATATTTCATTGTTCCGGTGCATCATCTACCTGTTCAACAATCCTTTTCAACGGTGTTTTTCTTTTTAGTGGGCCCTAACCCACAGGTCTTTTCCCAGGATCTTACCTGACTCTTCTAATTCCCGCGGAGTTATTCTCAATTCTTTTCAAGTGTGACTTAAGAATGAATTTCATCAGTCACATGCCTTCTCCAAGATCGTTTTCAAATGCTTTCATTGTTGGCTCAACCTCTTCGCTTGTCAGTCTACCGGAGTATCTCAATAATTTTGGTGGTGTTTCTCGTCATCATTTGAAGATTGAAGAAGAGTTTTTCCTCTAAATCTTGCCCGTTCTCTCGAAGTTTCGTGGTTCTAGCTTCATGTTATCCTATCATATTATTCCGTTTGTCAGATATTCTTTCTTACCCATCCGGAGTATTTCAGGAGTTGATTTCTGTTTCTTTTCACCGGAGGCCATCATTCCAGTTATCGTTCTCTATTTATCCCGGTGCTTCGTTCAAGTATTCTTCAATCAGTTCGCGATCTCTTTGTTCTTTTGCATCTAAATTCCCTCAAGCATATTTGTTCTTCTAATTCTTCCCGGTGATTCATTCTCTTTCGTCAGTCATTTCTGAATTCTTACGGTGGTTCGTTCAAGATTCTTTTTCCTTCATTATCATATTAATTCATTCGTTCTTTCAATCCTACCGGTGGTTCATGAAGTCCTTCTCAAGTTTGCGATATGTCACTTCTCAATCCTTTTCAAGAAGAATAAGTAGTATGCAAAAATCCATTGCTTGTCATCAATTTAATTTGATGAAGGATAAGCATGCAATAAATCTTATTCTTATTTCATCCAAGTGATTAATCCCTTCCTGTGGAGTTTGTTCTTGATGAATAAATTCTAGTTCCAAGTGTTTCATCTTTTCTTTTCCGGAGTTCAAATTTCCTCGGCCATTTCGTCGGAACCTCCATCTAAATCAACGCAAGGCTCATCTTATTCTTTCATCCTTCATTCTATCTCATCATCCTTTTGTCAACGGAGTTATTCATGGTGGTTCTTCATGATTTAATTCATTCTTCAAGTGTTCATCTAGGTTCTTTTGGAGGAGCTCAGGAAGCTTTCTTCCTTGCATCTCGAAGTGCAATTAAATCTCCGTATTCTTTTGAAGTGGAGTTTTGCATCTCTTTGTTCTTCTTAGCTATCCAATCATTTCCGTTTGTGGCCGGTTATCACCTCATGATCTTGAGATGTTACCTATAAGACCACAACAAGCTTATTCTTTCATTGTTGATTTTCTCAACAACTCCGTTCAAACCTTCCTTCTAAAGATGCTTTCTATTTCATTCGTGGCACAAAGTTGTCTTTTTGTTCTCCGTTCTTTTCATTCAACTCTTTCAATTCTTTCCGGAGGTTTTGTGTCATGTCTTCGTCAAGTATCATTCCATCCTCTCAAGCTCGTGTTCTATTCATCCATTTTTCAGCCGGAGTGCTACCTAAATCCTTTCAATCTTATTCGTTTCTTATCTCGTTCTAACCGGAGTGGTTTCATAGTCTATCCAATTCCGTGAGCTTTCGATTCTCGTCATTCTCGTCGTTCCTCTCTTCTTCTCGAGTGCTCTCGATTCTTTGCTTCTTCTCTTGAGTTCTTGTTTCACCTCATCCCTTTTTCCCTTCTGTCTCGGTCCTAAGATCTCGGGACGAGATCTCTTGTTAATGGAGGAGTGTTGTAACGCCCCGGATTCGATGCGCCAGGTGTCTGCCAGTTATTCGCCGTTGTTGCCATGTCATGTGCTTGCGTGTTGCATTTTGCCATGTCATCATCTGCATTTCATATCATGTCATCATGTGCATCTCATTTTGCATACGTGTTCGTTTCATGCATCCGAGCATTTTCCCCGTTGTCCGTTTTGCAATCCGGCACTCCTATGTCATCCGGCGTCCCCTTCTTCTCTCCTGTTGTGAGCGGGTGTTAAACTTTCTCGGAATGGACTGAGGTTTGCCAAGCGGCCTTGGTATAGCACCGGTAGATCGCCTGTCAAGTTTCGTGCCATTTGGAGGTCGTTTGATACTCCAACGGTTAACCGGGTAACCGCAAAGGCCTCTTTTGAGTTGCAGCCCAACACCCCTTCAAATCAGCCCAATAACCCATCTAAGTCACTTCCATGCTCTCCGTCGTCGGATCATGATCGTGTGGGCGAAAACTACACCTCATTTGGACACTCCTAGCTCCTTCTACCTATAAAAACACCTCCCCCTCCAAAATTCCGGATCAATTCACCCCTAACCCTAGCCCCGCTCCTCTCCCCGCCGCTGGACGTGTCCGATTCAGGCCGGACACGTCCGCCCGCCGCCCCGGACGAACCGGCAGCCGCCACGTGGCGCGTCGGCCGCCCTGCGCCGCCCGGCCTCATTGGGCCCGCCTGGCCCCATGGCCCAGAACTCCGCCACAGACGGCAGCACCACTGCCGCCAGCGCTCCTCTGCCTCGCCGTCCGGCCGCCCACCGCCACAGCATCGCGCGCCGCCAGCGCCCGCCCCTCCTCATTTGTCGCCGCGCCGACCTCCGGCCGGCCTCGCCCACCGGACTTCCCGAGCGCCTCCCCGAGCCCATCTCCAGCATCTCCGGCGAGGCTCCGGCGCTGCCTCGATCCGCGCGCCGAGCCGGATCCTTATGTGAGAAGGTTGACTTCTTCTCCCCCGAAATCCACCAAGTCCTTTTCTGTCAGTAATTTGGTTGCATGTTTGTCGCACCACAACTTTGCACCCGTGGCTCCGTTTTGGGCGTGTAGCATGTTGAATTGTTTGTCTCGACGAGTACTTCATTTCATTCCATTGCATCATACTCATTGGAGTTCATCTTGATGCCCGAAATTCTGTTGGAAGAATGCATGTTGATGTTAATCTGCTGGAACTGTTATAACTTGCACTTTTGTCATTTTTGCCATGATTGATGTGTGCATCCTATGAGGTTGATGTCTACATGAGTTTTGATCTATGCCATGCCATCTTTCCAGTGGTGCCATCCATGTATTTTTGTGACTTGTGTAGTGAGTGCATCGAGCTTGCTAAGTGGGGTACTTGCTGTTGCTGTTTTCCTGACTGATTCTGTTATATTTTGTTGCTATGTTAACCTGCTGCTACAAGTCATTCTATGAATAATCTGGAGATGTTCACTAAATATGTTTTGTTATACATGTCTTGCTCTATCCATTTATGCCCCTGGTTGAGTTTTTAGCCTATTGTAGCTTGTTGTAATCTTTCTCTCAAAGTTGCTAAATAATGTTGCTGTCAGCCTGTTAACATTAAGTTCAGTTTTGGCCATGTGTTTTGCTAGTGATCCATTCACCCTATGAACTTGTTCTTGCCATGCTTAGCTTCACAAACACGTATTCTTACTGTTGGTTGCCTTGCCATGCCATTTATTGCTCAGTGGTGAGTGGTTCAAGCTCACCAACATGCCTACTTATTGTTGTTCCTGCCATGTATGAATGTGTCATATAACTTGCCATGTCTACATGGGTGCCATCATATTTTCTGTGCCCTTTTGGCTCATGGTCAGTAAGGGACTTTTGTTCTATGAATTTAGTAGTATCATGCCATGCTTTTTCTTGCCATGATAAGTTCTTGTAACATGTTGTTTGATAGCTCTAAACATTGCAACCTGATGTTATTTCTGCAAAGTCTGAAACTGTTATTATTTGCAATCTTACCATGTGTTTTGGAGCATGTTCTAGTGATTTCTGGAGTTAGCTCAGTGTTCATGTCTTGTCATGCTTTACCTGTACTTCATGCTCATGCCTTTTGTTCTTATGTTGGAGTGCTGTAGCTTGTTGTTTTGATGCTTGTAAGATGCCTAGTTGCTGTTATGGACAGATTGTTGCTATAACTTGTATAGAGTGTATGTGTTGAATCGTTGCTCCGTTTTGAGTGTGCTCTATATGAAACTTACTTGATTTTGCATGTAGTTTCATATCACCATGTTGCATCCTTGTTTTGAGGTGTTTGCTTGATGTTTGTATGCATTTTGCATCAATGCCATGGTTAACTTGTTTTGCTCATATCTTCTAGGCCGTAGCTCCGAATTAAATGAACTTTATATGTAACTTGACTAGATTCTCGTGTAGATCATCTTGGTGCTCTTTAACTTGCTGTTTAACAACTTGAACATAAGGTTTGTTCATATCTGGACCAATTTCTAAATTTGCATATGAGGACTTACCGGAATTGTTATATGTTGTTCCCGGCCTCATTTAAACTTGCTTTGATGTGTTGCTCTTTTTTGCATCGTCTCTTGCTTCATGTAGTGCATCATGTCTTGTCTATGTGTGGTGTGTTTACTATATTGTGTGCTTCTTCTCGATAGTTCCCGTTTCGTTGCGATCGTGAGGATTTGTTCGTCTACACTTGGTTCATCTTCGTGGCTTCATCCGTTCGTCTTCTTCATGGACTCGTTCTTCTTCCTAGCGGGATTTCAGGCAAGATGACTGTCACCTTGGATCTCACTACTATCATTACTATGCTAGTTGCTTCGTTCTATCACTTTGCTGTGCTACCTATCCCTTGTTCTATCAAGCCTCCCAAATTGCCATGTCAGCCTCTAACCTTGTCATCCTTCCTAGCAAACCATTGCTTGGCTATGTTACCGCTTTGCTCAGCCCCTCTTATAGCGTTGTTAGTTGCAGGTGAAGTTGAAGATTGCTCCATGGTGGACATGATTATGTTGGGATATCATAATATCTCTTATATTATTAATGCACCTATATATTTGGTAAAGGGTGGAAGGCTCGGCCTTATGCCTGGTGGTTTGTTCCACTCTTTCCGCCCTAGTTTCCGTCATACCGGTGTTATGTTCCCGGATTTTGCGTTCCTAACACGGTCGGGTGATTTATGGGACCCCCTCAACAGTTCGCTTTGAATAAAACTCCTCCAGCAAGGCCCAACCTTGTTTTACCATTTGCCTCCCCACCACCTACTTTTCCCTTGGGAGTAATTAACCCAAGGGTCATCTTTATTTTAGCCCCCCCGGGCCAATGCTTGTCTAAGTGTTGGTCCGAACTAGAGTCCTTTGCAGCGCCCCCTCAGGGAAACTTGAGGTCTGGTTTTAGTTGTACGGAGTGCTCATCCGGTGTTGCCCTGAGAACGAGATATGTGCAGCTCCTATCGGGATGTCGGCGCATCGGGCGGTCTTGCTGGTCTTGTTTTACCATTGTCGAAATGTCTTGTAAACCGGGATTCCGAGACTGATCGGGTCTTCCTGGGAGAAGGAATATCCTTTGTTGATCGCGAGAGCTTATCATGGGCTAAGTTGGGACACCCCTGCAGGGTATAAACTTTTGGGAGCCGTGCCCGCGGTTATGTGGCAGATGGGAATTTATTAATGTCCGGTTGTAGATAACTTGACACCTGATCCGAATTAAAATGCATCAACCGCGTGTGTAGCCGTGATGGTCTCTTCTCGGCGGAGTTCGGGAAGTGAACATGGTTTCTGGGTTTTTTTTGACGTAAGTAGGAGTTCAGGATCACCTCTTGATCATTACTAGCTTCACGACCGTTCCTTTGTTTCTCTCCTCGCTCTCGTTTGCGTATGTTAGCCACCATACTTGCTTAGCCGCTGCTGCAACCTCACCACTTTACCCCTTTTTTCCCATTAAGCTTTGCTAGTCTTGATACCCATGGTAATGGGATTGCTGAGTCCTCGTGGCTCACAGATTACTACAACAACAGTTGAAGGTACATGTTTTGCGATGATCTTGACGCGAGAGCGATGTTTGCTTGTTTCGGAGTTCTTCTTCTGCTTCTTCTTCGATCAGGGGATAGGTTCCAGGTCGGCAGCCTGGGCTAGCAGGGTGGATGTCGTTTGAGTTTCTGTTTGTGTTTCATATGTAGTCGGATGGTGCTCTTATGTAAGATGATGTTGTATTCGTGTGGCATTGTATGCCTTTTGTATGTATCACCATCTATTATGTAATGTTGATGTAATGATATCCACCTTGCAAAAGCGTTTCAATATGCGGGTCTATCCTTGGTGGGACCTTCGAGTTCCTTTTGGATAGGGTCGCATATTGGGCGTGACAGTGGGTCTGGAAAGATGCACAACTCAATCGGTCAGAATAGAAAGGTCAGTCGGTATGTATAAGCACAGGTGTGTTACTCACCCCGAAGCCACTGGGACGTCCATCTTGATCCGCGGCAAAGTCTTTCGAGTCTTAGGAGGGGCAACTTTGAGCTGCTTGGCGGTCTTCTTTGTCGGTTCTGGAGTTGACGTTCGAGTGCGCTTCTGAGCATGAGTACTCGGAGCCACGCTCTTCCCGCGCCCGCCCGCCGGGTCGTGATGTTGCTTGGATCGGCGCTCGGAACGCGGTGGCGAGTCGACCTCTTCCTCGTCGTCCGACTCCTCGCTCTGCTCCTCATCCTCTCCGTAAGAAGACTCCCATTCGCCGCTCTCGTCTGCACTGGTCTCCTCCTCCTGGCCTTGCTCCATAGCTTGCTCACCGTTGGGCATTGAGTACATTTCAGCGAAGACCTACAAGATGAGAAGTCAAGCAAGAATCAGTCGACATCGAATGCAGTCGGATTTTATGCGCCAAACAGTCGGAACAAAAAGGCATACCTTGTCAGGTGGGTTGTTGTCTTTGAAAGGAATAACTCGCCTGGATCGCCTGGGATTGTCCTGATTGCTTGTGGTACTCCTCAACCACATGGCTACAGTCTCGGATGACACTTCCTCTGGATGGTCCCGAGCAATGTCTTCAGGTCCAGAGTACAGCCACATGGGATGATCACGGGCCTGGAGGGGCTGGATGCATCGACTGAGGAACACTTCCAGCAAGTCCAGGCCGGTAACACCGTCATTGATAAGCTGAACCACTTTCTCTACTAGCATCTTTGTCTCCATGTTCTCAGCCGCGGTCACTTTGAGTGGAGAAGGAGTTTGGACGCGGTCGAATGTGAAGTGAGGGAGGCCTGTCGGCTGACCTGGTGCTGCCTGGTCCTGACAGTAGAACCAGGTCGACTGCCAGCCTCTGACTAATTCGGGGAGTGTCATGGCGGGGAAAGAGCTCCTATGCCTTTTCTGGATGCCTAATCCCCCACACATCTGGATGACATTGGTATTTGAGTCACTCGACTTTGCCTTTTTGACCAACTGGGATCGGATGGTGAAGATGTGTTTGAAAAGACCCCAGTGCGGTCGACACCCCAAGAAATTTTCACGCATCGACACAAAGGCGGCCAGATACGTGATGGTGTTAGGAGAAAAGTGGTGGAGTTGAGCGTCGAAAAAGTTCAAGAACCCCCAGAAGAAAGGATGCGGAGGAAGCGAAAAACCACGGTCGACGTGGGTGGCGAGCAGAATGCACTCACCCGGTCGAGGCTGGGGATTCATCTCCCCCTCCGACAGCCTTGCCGCTCCCTTGGCGATTAGCCCAGACTCCGCCAGCTCGTCCAGATCCTCCTGCCGAATCGAAGACCGGATCCAATCGCCCTGGATCCAGCCCGGCGGCAGCCCAGCGCGCGACGACGACCCGCGTTGCTGCTTCTTGCCCTTTGCCACCCCCTTCGTCTTCTTTGCGCGTTCTAACACTGCCGTCTTGTCCTTCACCATGGTGACGAAGCAGCGGCGTTGAAACAGAAGAACTGGGCGCGACGGAGAAGCAGAGGAGGAAGAAGGAGGAAAGGGTGTGCACAATGCAGACGCCTCGGTCCCGTCACCTTATAAAGGGCCGCCGAGTGGATCGACGATGGGACCATGCAATCTGTCAAATCCAATAACGATCGCGCGCGTAAATGACGTGGCGAAAAAGGTGGCGCAAAAATCGAGGCATCTCTGTTTATCTGCTCCGCCCGTTTCGGCACTCCCCGTCCCGCGCGCTTCCCCGAAATTTCGTATCCTGCGAAATCCGGGATGTGCAGCAGTCAATCACGCCTAAGATCCTGCATTCCAATACAACACTCGACAAATGACATCACAAGTTCAGTCGACTACTCCATGAATGGATCAAAGCGACTGAGTCGACGCTGAAGTACCAACGCGAGTTTTCCATCTTGCAGAAAACGCCCGTGAAGGCACAAGAGTCAGAACAAGTTCAACTCCAACCTAACTTCCACTCGAACCTTAATCCATTCAGGGGCTACTGATGAGGATACAGACCTGGGGTAGGGTCATAGGCCTGACCTATACGTCCTACCCAAGGTCACTACCCAAGAAGACAAGAAGGTCAAGAGACGTCATGAGACCCCCGGTCAAAGATGTCGAGTGCAATCCACTGGACATCATGTCACTCGGGAGTCTCCCTACCTACTGTCACTCGACCAACAGGAGAATCACTCGACCTCTCGAAGACCAGGAGTCACTCAGCATGCAACGGACACGCATTCACTCCGTAGTCTTTAAGGTCATTAACAACACTTAAGGCTGGCATTACGAGTAACGCCACCACTTTATGTACATTAATTCCCTTGTAATGGAGGGCGGGAGAGGTCCTGGCGAACTCTATATAAGCCACCCTCCTCCTCTAGCACAAGGGTTTGCACCCCCTGTAATATCACACATCAAATCCAATCAACCACCAAGACGTAGGGCTGTTACTTCCTCCGAGAAGGGCCTGAACTCGTAAAACCCGTGTGTACACCTTCGCCATAGCTGGGATCTTGCCTCTCCATACCTACCCCCCCTTTCTACTATCAGTCTTAGAACCACGACAGTCCCTGACGGGGGCTCTAAGCATGCAGCTCTGGCAGACCTCCATTGTGTAAGATCAAGCTTTACAGCTTGGAGAACATCGCCGGTCTTGGGCATTTTCCCTCTGAAAACGTAAGCATTCCGCTCTTCCAGATGTGCCAGGTGATCAGCATCATCATTGTCTTAATTCCTCGCCTCTGACCAGCTGGTGTGCGCCTGAGCATCTCCAGGCAGTGCTGCATAGAGCTATGAGAAGGCAGTCTGCTCAGGCCCAGTGCCTCGTAGCCATTCCATGTGGCAGTAGACCACTCCAACCCTTAGTGTTTTTACCATTGGGTGAGGAATAATGTCAATATGGGCGGTGCATCCAGTGTCTTGGGTTTAATACTTTCGGTGATTACAATAATCAATGGTGTTGTCATCCCATTCACCAACTCCTTTGCCTTCCATGAAGTTTGGGCCTTGTCCATGTTGTCAACCTCTTTGATGTTCGTGGTACTTTTTTTAGGGAAGATGTTTGTGCTACATGCTCAAGGGATAGAGGGAGAGGCAGAGAGAAACGAGCCACATTTTTTTGTTTTTCGTAGGGAAGAGAGTGAAAGAGAAAAATAACACATCTTAAATCAAATGCGAATAAAGAATGATCCAAAATGCATTTTTTAAGACCAAACTTTATGTGTAGATCCCCTAAGAAATCCAAATTGCATATGAATAAAAAACTAAAATACCAGAGAAAAGAAAACAAAGACATCAAACAAACAACCATTGAAAACTTGGAGGTTACATCAAGTGATTTTCCACCAATGCACGTCATGATGTCCTCCCATGCCACTTGTAGAGAAACTAGCAAACTGCATAAGACAATGCCTTGCATAAGGTGGAGCAATCTAATCTATGGATAACTGCATCTGTAATCTATCGAAGGATGTGAGAGGCTTATGTCGGAGTTCTGGATATGGGGGTATCCAACCTTGCCTTCCTGCAGCCCACCTCATGGCTCCATCGACGGCCTGGTACGGCCCAACTTCAGCATCAACAACTCAAGACCCTCGCGAGGGGCCAAGCCTCACGAGGCAGACGACGCCAAGAACCCCGAGGGGATAGGCCTCTTCAGGCTGGCTCCCGAGGGGCGGAGAGTTCCATGCAAGGTTTACCTCAGGAGGCTCAGCTGACGTGAGCCATGACGACCAATGCCAGGCGGCTGCCAGCGGGCGCAGAGCGCAGGTTTCCTCTTCGGTGCAAGGGAGGAAAGCCACAGGCGCGGAGTCCTGAGGAATCAGCCAAAGGTTTTCATTCTGGTGAAACAAGACCAAAACCGCCAGGACGGCAGGACGGAGGTCATCGCCGAGCCCACCGCAACGTCAGGCTTTTCACAGGTGAAGACTACTTTTGTTAGGATAAGCTATACTAATTGTCCCCTTTGAAATCCGGGCATTGTGGGATCCTTTCCCGCCAACATTTGGGAAGAGGACCAAGGCCACCATAAATAGGACTTAGCCACCACCATAGAGGGGGATGGGATCCATTCTCACCGGACCACCTCACCAGCTCTCTCGAGCTCAAGAACACCTCACCTCCTGAGGCCAGTTCATCCACTATATTAGTTCATCCTCAGCCCTTTGAGGCAATCCATGAAAACGCTGGAGTAGGGTATTACACCGCAAAGTGGCCCGAACCAGGATAAACTGTTGTGTCTCTTTGTTTCTTCGAGCTCGTCGCGCTAGGCTTAGGAGGATCGCGAGTAGGCAGGCTGGGTAGGTTGAGATCTCCGGACGCATCCCAGAGTTCGACCTCTCAAGGGTTTCCGGAACCCGTAACCTGACATTTGGCGCGCCAGGTAGGGGTGCGTCTGATCTCCTCTTCCGTCGATCGATCCACCGCCACTCCGACACCTCCATGGCCGACACACGCCGAGGTCGCGCCGAGCGCCGGGCCGCAGTCGCCGCTCGCATTGCTCAGACGACTCCGGCGGGCAATGGTTGTGCTCGTCGTGCTCCGTCTCTGGTGGACAACGCCGCCATGGGCCCTGTCGGCCACGAGCAGCAAGGTTCTTCGCTGCACCCATCGGTACGCCGTGACGGGCGCACCGCTACTCCGTCACTGACTCCAGCAGCTTCGTCGTCCCAGGCACGTCACGGCCCGGCGGACGCGCAGGCCGCTCTGCTCATGGCGCGGAGCTCCTTCGCTACCGCCCGGTCAGCGACTTCTAGGAGGAGTAGCTCGAGCAAATCGCTGAGCTCGTCAGCGTGGCCAGGGGCTCCGCCGCCCCAGCCCACTCACTGCCTCAGCAGCCACTTGCAGCGGGTGACGTGGCTCACGGGGCTCCTCCACCACCTCCGGCCCAGGGCGTCATCATCGGGCCAAGGCGTGTGGCACCACAGCAAGACCCGCCGCGCCCTGCGCCAGCTCGAGAGGATGTGAGCTGCCAGGTGGTGCAGCAACCTCAAGGAGAAGTGCGCGTACTTCCAGCGCCCCTACACCAGGCCCGTGTACCGCCGCAGGAGGTGGTGGTTCACGTGCACAAGGACCAGGTTCCACCTCCTCGACGACCTCCAGTGGCCACGGCAGGATGCCGCATGTTCTCCCCAGAGCTCCGCAACATCGTCTGGCCAAGCAAGTTCAAGCCTAACCTGCCTGCATGCTACGACTGCACCGCCGACCCCGCCGAGTTCCTGCAGCTCTACGAGCTGAGCATTGAGGCGGCCAGCGGCAACGAGAAGATCATGGCAAACTGGTTCCTGATGGCCTTCAAGGATGGCGTGCGTTCTTGGCTCCTGAACCTGCCCGAGGGGTCGGTCTCTTCCTGGGAGGAGATGCGCGGCCGCTTCATCACCAACTTTCAGGGCATTCGCGACCGTCTGCCGGCCACGGGTGACCTGCGACGCATCAAGCAGCAACCTGGAGAGACCCTACAGAAGTACATCCAGCGCTTCAACAACGTTCGCCTCAAGATTCCCAAGGTGTCGGACGAGGCCATCATCTCAGTGTTCACTGATGGTGTTTGTGATGTCAAGATGAAGGAGGAGCTCTCCATCCATGAGGATCTCTACACAGCCCTGGAGATGTTCAACATGGCGAACAAGTGCGCAAGGGCTGAAGAGAGGCGCGTCTCCCTCCCCGAGCTCCCCGATGATGACCCAAAAGACAAGAAGGCCAAGGCCAAGGATGTGAAGCGCAAGGGGCCAGCCGTGCTTGCGGCCGAGCCGAAGATGAAGCGCGGTTGCGACCACCCCGAGTCATCCAAGAGAAACCGACCATTTTGTGTCTTCCACAATGTGCAGAACCACAACACCAACGACTGTCAGGAGCTCAGGGCTCTCCATGACGGGCGCCTCGGTCGACGCCCCGAGCGCAACAATCGAGGCTACGGTCGTGGAGGTGGCCGAGGTGGAGGACGCTAGGACGGACGCGACCACCGTCAGGAGTGGTGCGACCAGCCTCGGGAGGACCCCTGGCAGGGCCAGCCTCGCGAGGGCACCTGGAGGGATCAAACTCGTGAGGAGCGCCCTCAGGGCAACGCAACTCTGCCTCCTTGGCCTCCACCGCCAAGAAGGAATGAAGATCACCACCAGGACAAGGGGGCTGGGGGCTTCTAGGAGCCCCGAGCCATCGCCTGCATCTTGGATGGCTCGCGGGCCCTAGCATCCCACCCCGTCTTCAAGCAGTTCGTGCACGAGGTGAATGCAGTGCTCCCCAAGCCCAAAGCAACTCACCCTCTCAAGTGGTCCAATTGCGCCATCACCTTTAGCTCCTCAGACCAGCTTAAGTGCACAACCACTGTTGGCGCGCTCCCCATGCTCTGCTCTCCCGTCATCAGCAACGTGGTCGTCACCAAGACCCTCATCAACGATGGAGCGGGACTCAATGTCCTATCTGTCCAGACGTTCGACAGACTCCAAGTGCCATACTATCAGCTTCACCCAAGCAAGCCCTTTTCAGGAGTGACCGACGGTTCCACACACCCGATCGAGCAGGTCCTCCTCCCTTTCACCTTCGGCGAGCACAACAACTACCGCACCGAGCTCATCGACTTCGACGTCGCCGACATCCGTCTGCCCTACAACGCCATCCTAGGGTACCCAACACTGGCCAAGTTCATGGCGGCTACGCACCACAGCTACAACGTCCTCAAGATGCAAGGAAGCGGGGCGTCATCACGACCGCATGTCAAGAGAAGGATGCGGTGTGCTCCCTCGAGCGTGCCTTCCAGGCTGCAGCGGTCGAGAACCCTGAAGACGAGGGCGGTGCCCTCCCTCCAGAGGTCGCCCCCAAGATGAAGAAGCTGCAGCTGGGGCAGGGGTCTCGTGAAGGAGCATCGTCCGAGGACGCCGCACCGAGCCTCGCGTCCCTAGACGCGGCACCTTCACCCATTGCATAGGAAGGCACGCCCGGCGCCCCCCTCAGGCTGGGCTCGGGGGCTCTCCTTGGGAGGGCCTCAGACCTAGCCAGGGTCACGAGGGAGGCGCTCGGGCACCATGTGGAGGCGCTCTTCAGAGCACACTTCCCAGGAGAAGGCTTCAGGCGGGAGGCGCCAGGCATTCAGGAGTTCATCAGTAAGGCAATCGAGGAGATTCAAGAGGCAAGGGTTCTGCGAGGCGATCGTCGCCTGCCATGAGGCGCGGCTCATTGCCCCGGCGAGGGTAAGGAGTTTCACGTCTGCATCAACGTCCCCGGGCTCAATAGGGCCGCGTCTCGGCAGCTCATTTGACCGTCTCGTGTCGGCCGATGCGAGGGACCACACCACAGCTACGTCTGCATGCCCTCCGGCCTGCGTGGCACGACTGTGGCGTTCCAGCGCTGCATGAGGGACGCCCTGGCGGCTCGCGAGGCCAGGCATTAGGCGATCTTGGCAGGGATGGAGGAGCACCTCCAGGAGCCTCCCGAGGCTCGGCACCAGAGCGACTCGTGAGGAACGACTCCGGCAGCGCGCGTTTTTGGCTACTTCAACACCTCTTCAGCGATGGTACCAGGTGACATCTCTCTAGCTCGTTCAGTTTGGGGGCGCCCCTTGGGCTGCATCATCCCCAGGCTGCGTGGGTCCGTCCCTATGGCATGTATCATTTTGCATTTTACTAGGACTGTCTAACTGTCTTCTGTGAGTTTACCTATGATCGCCATGCTACGACCGCGAGTCTTAGCCGCCTCGCGGACCCCCTCATGTCTGCTGGTTTGTCCCACACTTACATTACTGCATGATAACTCACGTCGGCACGGCGCTTGTGCTTGGGTCCGTCCCTGCAATGTTGATAAACCCGAGGATCGAGCTCTGGTCTGCGGCCCGTCTCGCGCACACCATCTCACCAGGTCCTTGGTGCCTTCGTCTGGTTCCCTGGGCCCTGGGCTGCAGGCCCGCTCTGCAGGGGTTCTCAGCCTCTTCTATCACCTAACCTGCAGGCTCATTCGATAGCAGTTCACGGGATGGCTTGGACGACCATCATCTGGCCTCACAAGTTGCTTGCACGTTAAACGGGGGCCTCCCAAGCATTGCATCTCGGGATTTCCTACTGGCTCTCCAGCCCACATCCCCTGACCTTGACCGTGGCATCACGACCTGGCATACCAGCAGCGGCTGAGCTCACTCAAGGGCCGGGACCCGAGGACGTTGGGCACCTGGGCGAACGAGGCGAGAAGGTAGCCGTTGCGGGCCGCGCCCAATGGTATCACCACGAACGCAAGAGCAAGCACCCTCTTCCTGACGGACCAAGACATCAAAAGATATGTCATGATTCACCGAGGCACCGGCTTCGCTCCCTACACACCCCGCCTCGCAGTCACATTCCGGTGGTCTCGCTCCCCTTTTTGATTCTCTAGACGGCTGCTTGCACGCCAAGGGGGACCTCATGAGCATCGCGTCTCATGAGCTCTTACCGGACCTCGGGCCGCTCACCTCCTAGCCTTGACCACGACATCATGACCTTGCATACTAGTGACGGATGAAGCCTGCCTGGGGACTGGGTCCTGCCGGCGTATAGCATTGTGCTATCTAGGGAAAAGAAAAGGGAGGAACCTTGCCGAACTGGGATACGCGAATCCATCACAAAATCAAAGGAAGCAACGCTGATATTGAATACATTCTGATCCTTACAAACCCCACGGGGGCTGATCTTCATTCCGCGCAGGGAAAGCAAAAGAAGGAAGGCAACTACTAAGCCCTAGAGCATCACTGGCGATGCCGGGCGGCAGCCGTTGCCGCACTCCGACTTCGGCGGGAGCTTGGCGGCACGTAGCTGTCGGCACTCGACTCCGGAGACTCACTAGGCTCAGGAGAGTCACTGGATTCCAAGGAGTCACCACTGCTGCTGGACGAGGCGCCAAGGGGGACAATAGCAGGCCCGGCACCTGCTGCAGCATTCCGCGGGCTGTTTCCTCTGGGGCAGCATTCCAGTCGTTCGCCGTCCTCATTGAAGACCTTGAAGAACAAGGTTGTCGCACCATCATACTCGAAGTGAATGGCCAGGGCTCCCTCCGCGCGGCAAGCCCGGGCGACCTCACCTCATCTGCGCGTCATGAAGACGTCCCTAGGGGGCACCACCTCGACCTCATCTCCGGTGGCCATGCTGCATCCACAGCTCAAGCGGCCGCCTCGGAGGCAGCTCGCTGGCAAAGAACCTCGGGAGCTGGATCCAGGTGTCGGGAGGCATCACCGCCACACCACAAACTCGTGCGAGCTGCCCTTGGAGTGGGTCCATGCAGGGGTGGGCGTTCGGTTCCCCCGAACCGACGGTTTGGTGCTTCGGTGTTTCACTTTTCTCGGTTCCCAGAAAACACCAACCGATCGGTCTCTGGCAATAAATGAAACCGAGCCTTCGGTGCACCGATTGATCGGTTCGGTATTCGGTTCTGCACCGAATACACCGAACAACTGGGCACAACCGCGCTAGGCTGGTTTGGGCTAAGAGCTTTGATCTGTGTGGGCTACATGACAAGACGTGTTATGCTCAAAGAATAGAAAAAGATGACAGGAGCTGAGCGAGACCGCAGGAAGCAGCAAACAACACCTAGGTTCACTATAAAAAAATTAGTGAGGGAATCAGGGGACCAGCCGGCTAGCCTACGTCACTGTTTGCCACACATCACATCAAGGCGCCATCAATTCACTTGATTTTTGTTTCGCTGGCAGCACAGAGTCAGAGCGAATGGAAATTAATTTATGAAGGACGCGTGATTAGCTAGCAAAAACTACTCGAGCTACCAGTGGGCCTCGGTGCTTCGGTCATTTCGGGTTAGCGAGCGTGCAGACCGAAACAATCAAAGTAAATTCGGTTTTTTAGAATCACTAACCGAGCATAGTACCGAATAAATCGGTTTCGGTCCATTCGGCTTCGGGTCAGGTTAATTCGGTTCGGTCCCTCGGTTTTCGGGTTATATGCCCACCCCTAGGTCCATGGCGCGGTCGACAAGATAATAGCGGCCCTGCCACCACCATCAGGGACCGCTGAACGGCGCACATCTTCATCCTGAGCTCGGGCGTACAGGGGAAGGGGGAAACCAGGCGGCTCGATTGCCAAGGCCTGGTCACCTCTCGCCCCGTGCCGGCATCATGAGAGAGGCGGAGCCGCTTCTTTGGCGGGAGAGGATCGGGCCCTCCCTAGGGGCCTTCCCCTTCTCAGCCACAGAGTACGTCATGGTCGGCGCCATGGAAGCACGAAGGAGAGGAAGCAGGCAAAAGCAAGACGACCTCGTCCATCATGTTCTTCTGCATGCCGCATTGTTCCGTCAAGTCGAACAGTTGCCGAGACAGCATGGGGAAGTGGAGTCGCCCACGTCCCATCAATCGCCACGCATCATCAAGGCCACAGGCGGTTAGGGCCCGCGGCACTCCGCACTTGCCCTTTGGCTTCGCCAAGAAGCCAAGTCCGAGCGCGCCTTGGGCCCGAGGGCTACTGTCGGTGTTCTAGATATGGGGGTATCCAGCCCTGCTTGCCTGCGGCCCACCGCATGGCTCCATTGATGGCCTGGTATGGCCCAGCTTCAGCATCAACAACTCCAGACCCTCGCGAGGGGCCGAGCCTCGCGAGGCGGACGACGCCAAGACCCCTGAGGGGATCGGCCTCTTCAGGCTGGCTCCCGAGGGGCGGAGAGTTCCATGCAAGGTTTACCTCACGAGGCTCAGCTGACGTGAGCCATGACGGCCAAGGCCAGGCAGGCGCTAGCGGGCGCAGAGCACAGGTTTCCTCTTTGGTGAAAGGGAGGCAAGCCACAGGCGCGGAGTCCCGAGGAATCAGCCAAAGGTTTCCATTCTGGTGCAACAAGACCAAGACCGCCAGGACGGCAGGATGGAGGTCATCGCCGAGGCCACCACAGCGTCATGACAAGAGGCTTTTCGCAGGTGAAGACTACTTTTGTTAGGATAAGCTGTACTACTTGTCCCCTTTCAAATCCGGGCATTGTGGGATCCCTTCCCGCCAACATTTGGAAGACTCACCCGACCACCTCACCAGCTCTCTCGAGCTCAGGAACACCGCACCTCCTGAGGCCAGTTCATCCACTGTATTAGTTCATCCTTAGCCCTCCGAGGCAATCCACCAAAATGCTGGAGTAGGGTATTATACCGCAAGGTGGCCCTGAACCAGGATAAACTGTTGTGTCTCTTTGTCTCTTCGAGCTTGTCGCGCTAGGCTTAGGAGGATCGCGAGTAGGCAGGCTGGATAGGTTGAGATCTCCGCATGCACCCCAGAGTTCGAACCTCTCAAGGGTTTGCGGAACCCGTAATCCGACAGCTTAGACCATTGAACAAGTTGTGCTCGATGACACACTGAAAGGACATGCGGTGCCCCCATGTGTGGTTTTGGTAATTGATGACACTCTCTATGGACTAACGGTTGCATTGAGTTATATTTGAAGGATTTGTCCATAGGCTCTTCTTGAAGTCCATGTGTTGGTTTCAAGGAGTTTATGTGTTGACCAAGGTGCTATTAAGGAATTGTCCAAAGATTGGTTATGTGAGTGTTGTGCTTATTGTAAGCATGTCTTGAAGAAGAAGATTGTGTGATCATTTATGTTTACCTTCAAGACATCATCCAAATGAAGAGAGTTGGAAAGATTCAAGGTTGATCAAGACTAAGTCAAGAGTGAATCAAGTTGATCAACTGACAAAGCATAGAAGATGTACCGAGAGGGATCAAGTGATCCCATGGTATGGTAAGCATTGTCCATTGTGCTTTGTGTACTAACCCATGGTCTATGTGAGAGTTATATGTGGGGTTAGGTATGTGTTCATGGGCTTGCATCAAGAGGAAGATATCACTCAACCCATGGAGAGGAAACATCAAGTGGTGATCGTCATCAAGATTGTCGTGTGCAAGTTTAATTGGAGCATCACAAAGAAATCAAATGCTTTAAGCTTGCTGTCCATTTTGGTGTCAATGGACTTGTGAAGATGTGCCAAAGAGTGGCTCACCCATAGTGGAGTATGGGGGAGCAATCATCTAGTCTTCATCGACCCAATGCAATCAAGAAAGGTGGTCCATCTTGAGGAGGACAAGTTCGTCACCATCTAGCTCAAGTGGACCATGTGCAAGGCAAAGGTTTGCCCTTGATAGGTTTTCTATTTTACCGGTCTCATGGTGGTAGTTGGGAGACCGGGTATTAGGATCGATTGCCGTACTATCAAGGGGGGCTCTCGATGAGTAGCTTTATCGTATCATTAGTAGAGAGCTCAACCGTTGCATCCTTACATCATCTTTCTTGATACTTGTTTGGTTCTCTTTGTGAGTTCTGTAGCTTATGGTCATCTTGATGACAAGCTCGAGTTCATCGAAAGCGGAGTTCACATGCTTCTTCTATTGCGTTTTCGGTGTTGGAGGTTTTACTAGTCTTATTTGACAAAGGGTTCTCACCATTTTATTTTGGGTTTTTTATCACTTCATATTTCTTAATATTTCTATCAAGATTGTGTTAGCCCTTGTCTTTAGATTTCCAACAAACTTGGTTTCATCAAATTCGGAGTTTGTTTGCAAAAGTAGTGGTCGTTTCAATTTTACCGGTTCCCGCATCTCTCTGCCTAGTGCGGGTGCCCGGGGTCCTTGACCCCCGGGTGCCCGGGGTCACCCGAGCCCCTCCTTAATGACCTCTCTGGCCGGTCCGGGTGCCCGGGGTCTTCCGGGGCTGCTCCCGAACCTCCTCGACCACCACAGGTGCCCGGGTCTTGATCCCAGTGCCGGCTCTCTCACCTCCTCTCGGCCCCCTCCAGGTGTCCAGGGTTGAGACCCCCGGGTGCCCGACCCCCCTGCCCTGTTTCTTTCCATGTGTGTCCGGGTGCCCGGGGTTTTGCCCCCGGGTGCCCGGGGTTGTATGGCATTTTTCTCTGTTCGGTCCGGGTGCCCGGACCCCTTTTGTCCGGGTGCCCCGGGTGGCGGCTGTGTACAATGGCCACATTTTTCTTGGGGGTATTTATACCCCCTTCTTCCACCTTCAACATTATTCCTCTTGCAAGCTTTTTCCCCCACCATTGTTGACCTCTTGGAGCTTGCTATCTCTCAATCCCTCCATGGATTCTTGCTAGTATTTGGGGGAAAAGAGAGAGGAGATCTAGATCCACATTTCCACCAATCACTTTCTCCTCTATGTGAGGGGAACCCCTTGGATCTAGATCTTGGAGTTCTTGGTGTTCTCCTTCTTGTTCTTCCTCTCATTTTCCTCCCTAGCATTAGTTGCTTTGGTGGGATTTGGGAGAGAAGGGCTTGGCCACTCTGTGTGCCCTTGCCATTGCATTTGGTGCATCGGTTTGAGTTCTCCACGGTGACACGTGGAAGGTACAAGTTGAGAAGCTTATTACTCTTGGGTGCTTGGTACCCTTGAGCTTGTTCCTCTTGGGTGCTTGTGCGCCCTAGACGGTTGTTGGTGTTCGGAGCTCAATCATTGTGGTGTAAAGATCCGGGCAAGCATCGGGGTCTCCAATTAGGTTGTGGAGATGGCCCCGAGCAATTTGACGGGTACTGGTGACCGCCCCCAAGGGTTGCCAAAGTGTACGGGTTCGGTGACCGCCCCCAAGGGTTGCCATTTGTACGGGTTCGGTGACCGCCCTCAAGGGTCCCTTAGTGGAATCACGGCATCTTGCATTGTGCGAGGGCGTGAGGAGATTACGGTGGCCCTAGTGGATTCTTGGGGAGCATTGTGCCTCCACACCGCTCCAAACAGAGATTAGCATCCACAAGGGTGTGAACTTCGGGATACATCGTCATCTCCGCGTGCCTCGGTTATCTCTTACCCGAGCCCTTTACTTATGCACTTTACTTTGTGATAGCCATATTGTTTCTTGTTATATATCTTGCTATCACTTAGTTGTTTATCTTGCTTAGCGTAAGTTGTTGGTGCACATAGATGAGCCTAGTTGTTGTAGGTTTTGTTCTTGACAAATTAACCGCTAGGTTTATTCGCATTTGTTCAAGCCTAAACCATAATTATTTTAAAGCACCTATTCACCCCCTCCCCCTCTAGGCGACTTCCTCGATCTTTCACACACCCCTCACAAGGGCGGGTGTTGAAATGTTGCATTACTTGAATCACCTTAGGACAAGGCAAGAGAAAACATAACACGTTGGCACCCAAATTTAGAACAAGAATGCCGCAAAGATATTTATTCCATGCAACATAGCCTTCACGCGTGACACCATCAATAAGGACACAGGAAACTACATAATTAAGACCCATCCTACTTATACATAGCTAAGTAAACACACTACTTTATTTATTTGAATTTGCAAATGTCCTACTTCCACCTAGCAAGCAGAGATCTCAAACACCACGGTGAATAGATAGCCAAAGACGAGACCCCCTATTGATGCGTCGTGTGTCAAATCAGTGGGCAAAATCACACACACATTACTCAGTGTTGCTCCTCTAGTCTCTCAACTGCTTTTTAGTTTTTCCATATTTATTTAAAATCAATTCAATGTTTACAAATGGCCACACATTTTTTTATTTTGAAAAAATAAAATGGTTTACAAATTCAATGTTTTATTGATTTTTAAAAATTATTTGTGCCTTTTAAAATATTCATGACCTGATATATTTTTCACAATTTTGTCAGAATTGCAAAATGTTCATGAAATATTTAAAACAATTTTTATTTTTTAAAATTATTGTGTTTTTCATAAATATTAAAAAAACCAAAAACAACAATATTTTAAAAAAAATACATTTTTGTGTATTTCATAAAAGGTTCTCAAAAAATTAAATCATGCTCAATTTTAGGGAAATGTTCTTGAGTTTTTAGAAAATATAAAACAAACAGGGAAAAAGTAAGAAGAAACCCGGCAAAAGAAAAGAGAAAATACCAAAAGTATCACTCTCTAACCATAAAGAATAAAAAATATAAAACAAAGTGGGGAAAAAATAAGAAGAAACCCGACAAAAGAAAATGGAAAATACCAAAAGTATTGCTCTCTAAAGAGAAAGAATAAAAAACACTCGTCGCCAATACCAATTGTGTTTAGCTGGGTTGACCCACCTGCTATGTCCATCTGTAATTTTTCAACATCAATGACAAAAAGGATTTTCTGTCAAAGATGACAATACTAGGGTTGCCCTGACAGCTTATGACAAGATATCAAACAGGTATTGGATGTCGAGAATGAAAAAATATCGAAGATGTATTTGGGGCTCCCTTATGATGTGGGTAGGTCGAAGGAGAGGTCGTTCAAATACCTCAAAGGGATGGATGGAAAAAACTCTATCTACAGGAGGGAAAGAGGTTCTCATAAAATTTGTGGCTCAAGCAATTCCAACCTATTCTATGTCATCCTTTAAGCTTCCACGCGGCTTGTGTCGACATATTAATGGTTTGCTACGCAAATTTTGGTGGTGATCCAACAAAGGTGAAAGAAAAACAGCCTGAGTGTCTTGGGAGGTCATGTCACAACCCAAATCCATTGGAGGTATGGGTTTCGAGATATTGAGCTTTTTAACTTGGAGGTCTTGACACGCCAAGTGTGGCGCCTCCTTTAGGATCCCAGCTCTCTAAGTGCTCATATTCTCAAATATGTTTATTATCCTTTGAGCTCGATCCTAGAAGCGGAATTAGGGAGGTCTCCATCGCAAGTATGGCGATCTATTTTAGAGGGGAGAGACACCCTCAAGCTTGGTCTCGTCAACATGACTGGCAATGGTGATGACACACATATCTGGCATGATAATTGGATTCCTCGTGATTTTATGCTTTGTCAGGTATCCCTACTCCTCCTCAAATGGTGTCGGATTTAATTGATCATACATAGGCTACATGGGATCTGGGTGCCCTAAAAAAGCATTTCTATGGTATGGACAAGACGGGGAATCTTAATGTCCCCCTTACCTCAAGGGTGCAAGGATATTTTTGTTGGAAAATGTAGTAGAAAAAAAATGCCATACGATCACCCAGGAACAATATGAAGATGCATAACGGGTTGTGACCAATGATTGTTACCGGCTCCAGAGTACAGCTGAAGTAGACATCGGGTCTCTTTTCATCATATTTACCTTTGCGATCTATTTTTCCTTGCATTTATTTTCAGATCTATTAAACCAAAAATACAAAACTACCTTGCTGCAATTTATTTGTTCCGCGATCTATTTATCCTATCTACCACTTTTATCTCACGTTATTTGCCTATCTTGAGGCGCCGTACCCGGAAGGGGTTGACAACCCCTTTAACACGTCGGGTTGCGAGTATTTGTTATTTGTGTGCAGGTGCTGTTTACGTGGTGTGAGGAGGTTCTCCTATTGGTTCGATAACCTTGGTCTCATCACTGAGGGAAATACCTACCTTCGCTATACATCATCCCTTCCTCTTTTGGGAAATACCGACGTAGTTCTAGCAGAAATCAAAAGGAATTTCTGGCGCTGTTGCCGGGGAGAATCTTCAACATCAACCAGGTTCCTAATCACAAATCTCATCTCCTCGCAATTTACATTATTTGCCATTTGCCTCTCGTTTTCCTTTCCCCCACTTCAAAAAAATTGCTGTTTTGTTCGCACTCTTTTTTGTTTGCCCTTTTCTCGTTCAATCTTTTGCTTGCTTGTGTTGTCATGTGTCTTCTATTTGCTTGCATTTTCGCTTGCTAAACATTTATTGATATGGATCCTCATCCACTTGCTAATCTTTTTAAGAGATCCAATTATCATGAACAAATTGCTAGTGATTTGAGTACATTAGATTATCTTTATGAAGTTTTGCTTGAGATTCGTGAATCTGAAAATTGTGATGAAGAAATTTATGAAGTGATTCATGATAGCTCTTTGAATGAAAAGCACGATTGCAATGATTTTACTATAATACTATTAATGTCAATTGTGCTAATAATATACAAAACCCCAAGCTTGGGGATGCTAATTTTGCTATGTCCAATACTTATTGCAATGATCATGATTGGGGTGATAATGATTCTTATGATCTTGAAAATTTATTTAAACCTCATGATGAATATGTTTGCGATAATATTAAAAATGGATTTGGAAGAGCATCAACTTTAGGTAAAAATAATCCCACATATTTGGAGAGTGTTCAATCTTATGAAATTTTTGATAAGAAGTGGGCTTGGAGAGGTCATGACTTTATTTGATGATAATCCCACTGTTTTGGAAGAGTGTCAACTTCACATGCATGTGGATCATGTTGAGAATATGTTATGTGATAGCTATTTTGTTGAATTTTCTTATGATCCTACATGTAATTATTATGAGAGAGGAAAATATGGTAGTGGAATTCATGTTATTAAATTACCTCTCTTCATGTTGAGATTGCTATTGTTTCTTTCTTCTTCCTTGCATATGCTAGATCTTGCTTGTCTTGCTAATTTGTTTTCCCACAAAATTCCTATGCATAGGAAGTATGTTAGACTTAAATGTGTTTGTGACGTGTTTTATGATGCTCTCTTTTGCTTCAATTCTTGTCTTTCATGTGAGCATCGATAAAATGTTATGCCTAGCTAGGGGCGTAAAACGATAGCGCTTGTTGGGAGGCAACCCAATGAATAAAATTTATCTTTGCCTTTTGCCTTCTGTTCTTGTGTGTTAGAAAAATTATGCTACTGTTATGATTGTGTCTTTTGTGTTTTAATTAGTGTTTCTGCCAAGCAAGACCTTTGGGAAGACTTGGGTGAAAGTTTATTTGATCTTGCTAAAAAACAGAAACTTTTGCGCTCACGAGATTATTTTTCATTTTTTACAGAAGAGTGATTTTAAGTTTATTCTTTTTGAAGAGGATTAATAGACAAATTACTCACGTCCACCAATTTATTTCAGAATTGTTTGAGTTACAGAAGTATTCGAAATGTTCAGATTTCTACAGACTGTTCTGTTTTTGACAGATTCTGTTTTCTCTGCGTTGTGTGCTTGTTTTGATGACTCTATGGTTTTCTTTGATGAGTTTTTGCCATAGGAAAGTTGGAATACAGTAGATATAATGCAAAAAAAATAAATAAGAATAGGTTTGCTGCAGTAGTTATAGTAGTGGTTTGGTTTCTTATACTAATGGATCTCACGAAGGTTTTGTTTGAGTTTTGTGTGATTGAAGTTTTCAAGTTTTGGGTTATCTTACGGTGGATGAAGGAATAAGGATAAGCAAAATGCTAAGCTTGGGGATGCCCGAGGCACCCCAAGATAATATTCAAAGAAGTATCAAGCAACTAAGCTTGGGGATGCCCCCGAGTGGCACCCCCGCTTTCTTCTAACAACCATCGGTATTTTACTTGAATATATTTTTATTCGTCACATGATATGGGTTTTGCTTGGAGCGTCTTGTATGATATGAGTCTTTGCTTGTTTTGCTTTGTGTTTTAAGTATGAATACTTGCTTGACACACCCTTTTGAGAGAGCCAAAAATTATGCTATGCTTGCTCCTATGCTTCACTTAAATTTTTAGAGTCATGGATTTGCTCTAGTACTTCACTTATATCTTATTGAGCACGGTGTGCTTTGTTATTTTTTAATAAATGCTCTCATGCTTCACTTAGATTTATTTGGGAGTTAGTAAAGAAATTAGAAATTCTCTCTTTCTTCACTTAGATTATTTTGAGAGAAAGAAAACAAAATTATGCTCATGATCTTCACTTATATTTGTTTGAGCTTATCAAAAGCAACATATGAAAATAGTCCAAAAGTGATAGATATCCAAGGAGGATATAACAAAAACTTTCATGAAGATCATTGGACAAAATAAACTTGATTCTTAGTAATGGTTTTGAGATATGACGATATGATATGTGAGTCATGTTGATGAGTAATTGTGCTTTAGTAAGAATACTGATGTTAAGGTTTGTGATTCCCTATGCAAGTATGAAAGTCAATAGTTATGCAATGAAATTTATATCCTACTTATGGTGCATTATTTGGTGTTACTTATGCTTAATGCTTGGGTACGAGATTTTTTGCTTTTTGGTTGGTCGCTTCTCAATCTTTTTGCTAGCCTTCATTTGCACTAAGTATGATCACTACTTGTGCATCCAAAACCATTTAAACCAGTTTTGCCATATGAGTCCACTATACCTACCTATATGCGGTATTTCCATGTCATTCAAATATCATGTGCCTTCTCTAATACTCAAAATAAATTTCTCTTTTCTGTGCTCTACTACTCGCGAGGCGGTAATGGATAGCCAATATTTTCCATGCTAGATGTGTTATTCTCACGATGAGTGTTTATTCACTTGTCATTGCACAGGAGTACGACAAAGGTATTGATGCCCAGTCTCGAAATGAATAATGAATTTACTTTATGTTATCAAATAATAAATACCTGGGAAAGTGTTGGTATGGAGGGCACCCGTGGATACGGTTAGCCATTGAAAGTGAAAGTTATGGTGGAAAAAGGAATAAACTTTATTTTCTGTCTGGGAACCACCTATGATGTATCTAGCATGGAAAGTGTTGGGATGATCCAAGTCGTTTTTGTTGGTGGGAAAAGTATGCCTCTCAAAAATATTTTTTATCTCTAACTTGAGCTTTGAGCTCTGGTACCTCTACAAATCACTACTTCCCTCTGCGAAGGGCCTTTCTTTTACTTATGCAACTTTTATTTTGAATTTGAGTCTCCATCTTATCTTATAAAGCACCAACTAAGGGGCACTATGATCGTATTTGAGCATTGGGTGTAGCTAATATTCGAGTGTGTTTCATGAATGGATCAATGATTTAGCATGATGGGCTGGGGATAACTTGCTTTAGTGTTGATATTTTGAAAGACATGGTTGCTTGTTGGCATGCTTGAGTATTAAAGTCTTCATGTCAAAACTAGACTATTGCTTTGAATCATATAAAAGTCCATATGTCCATGCTATAAAGAAAAGAAATGTGATGAACATGTTAGGTAGCATTCCACATCACAAATTCTGTTTTTATCATTTACCTACTTGAGGATGAGCAGGAATTAAGCTTGGGGATGCTGATACGTCTCCAATGTATCTATAATTTTTAT
Source organism: Aegilops speltoides (assembly GCA_021437245.1). Lineage (NCBI taxonomy): Eukaryota > Viridiplantae > Streptophyta > Magnoliopsida > Poales > Poaceae > Aegilops > Aegilops speltoides. The sequence continues at coordinate 396,604,283 of CM038146.1, read as the reverse complement.
TGTTCCATGCTGTTATATTATCATTCTTGGATGTTTTACAATCATTTTATAGTCATTTTATATCATTTTTTGGTACTAACCTAATGACATAGTGCCCAGTGCCAGTTGTTTTCTGCATGCTTTTTACATCGCATGAAATCAATATCAAATGGAGTCCAAACACAATGAAACTCCTAGAGGATTTATTCGGCCAGAAGAAAGCCAGTGGGCCAAGGAAGCACCTGGGGGGCTGCTCGAGGGGAGCAGCACCCACGAGGGCGCGCTAGGAGGCCCAGGCGTGCCCTGGTGGGTGCTGCCCACCTCGGGTGCCCCCTGAACCGCTTCTTTGCTCTATAAATACCCAAATATTCTAGAAATCCTAGGGGAGTCGACGAAAACCAATTCCAGCCGCCGCAGAGTCCAGAACCACCAGATCCAATCTAGACACCGTCATGGAGGGGTTCACCACTTCCATTGGTGCCTCTCCTATGATGCGTGAGTAGTTATTTGTAGACCTTCGGGTCTGTAGTTAGTAGCTAGATGGCTTCATCTCTCTCTCTCTTGACTATCAATACAATGGTCTCTTGGAGATCCATATGATGTAAGTCTTTTTGCGGTTTGTTTGTTGGGATCCGATGAACTTTGAGTTTATGATCAGATCTATGTTTTTATCCATGAAAGTTAGTTGAGTCTTCTTTGATCTCTTATATGCATGATAGCTTATAGCCTCGTATTTCTTCTCCGATATTTGGGTTTTGTTTGGCCAACTTGATCTATTAATCTTGCAATGGGAAGAGGTGCTTTGTAGTGGGTTCGATCTTACAGTGCTTGATCCCAGTGACAGAAGGGGAACCGACACGTATGTATCGTTGCTTCTAAGGATTACAAGATGAGATCTATATCTTCGCAATAGATAAACAGATCTCGTCTACATCATGTCATCGTTCTTATTGCATTACTCCGTTTTCTCATGAACTAAATACACTAGATGCATGCTGGATAGAGGTCGATGTGTGGGGTAATGGTAGTAGATGCAGGATGAAGTCGGTCTACTAAAATTGGACGTGATGCCTATATAATGATCATTGCCTGGATATCATCATTATTATTTGAAGTTCTATCAATTGCCCAACAGTAATTGTTTTCCCACCGTTTGCTATTTTTCTCGAGAAGCCACTAGTGAAACCTACGGGCCCTGGGTCTCTTTTCATCATATTTGCCTTTGTGATCTATTTTTCCTTGCATTTATATTTAGATCTATTAAACCAAAAATATCCTGCAATTTATTTGTTTCGTGATCTATTTATCTTATCTACCACTTTTACCTCACGTTATTTGCCTATCTTGAGGCGCCGTACCCGGAAGCGATTGACAACCCCTTTAACACGTCAGGTTGTGAGTATTTGTTATTTGTGTGCAGGTGCTGTTTACGTGGTGTGAGGAGGTTCTCCTACTAGTTCGATAACCTTGGTCTCATCACTGAGGGAAATACCTACCGTCGCTATACTGCATCATCCCTTCCTCTTTGGGGAAACGCCGACGTAGTTCGAGCAGACATCAATGCCATAGAGGCGATAATAAAGTTGTTATTTTATATTTCCTTATTCATGATAAAGGTTTATTATTCATGCTAGAATTGTATTGATTGGAAAGCTTGATACATGTGTGAATACATAAACAAACACCGTGTCCCTAGTGAGCCTCTACTAGACTAGCTCATTGATCAAACATGGCTAAGGTTTCCTAACCATGTACATGAGTTGTCATTTGATAACAGGATCACATCATTAGGAGAATGATGTGATGGACAAGACCCATCTGTTAGCTTAGCATAATGATTGTTCAGTTTATTGCTATTGCTTTCTTCATATCAAATACATATTCCTTGGACTATGAGATTATGCAACTCCCGGATACCAGAGGAGTGCCTTATGTGCTATCAAATGTCACAACGTAACTGGGTGATTATAAAGATGCTCTACAGGTATCTCCGAAGGTGTTTTTTGAGTTGGCATAGATCGAGATTAGGATTTGTCACTCTGAGTATCGGAGAGGTATCTCTAGGCCCTCTCGGTAATACTCATCATAAGCTTGCAAGCAAACAACTAAGGAGTTAGTCACGAGATGATGTATTACGGAACGAGTAAAGAGACTTGCCGGTAACGAGATTGAACTAGGTATGATGATACCGATGATCGAATCTCCGGCAAGTAACATATCGATGGACAAAGGGAATTACCTATGTTGCCATAACAGTTCGACCGATAAAGATCTTTGTAGAATATGTAGGAGCCAATATGATCATCTAGGTTCCGCTATTGGTTATTGACCAGAGAGGTGTCTCGGTCATGTCTACATAGTTCACGAACCCGTAGGGTCCGCACGCTTAACGTTCGATGATGATATAATATTATATGAGTTATGTGATTTGGTGACTGAATGTTGTTCAGAGTCCAGGATGAGATCACGGACATGACGAGGAGTCTCGAAATGGTCGAGAGGTAAAGATTGTTATGTAGGACGATGGTATTCGGACACAGGAATTGTTCCGGGGGGTACCGGGTACATATCAGGTCACCGGAAGGGGTTTCGGGTACCCCCGACAGAAGATATGGGCCTTATGGGCCAAGAGGGGAAACACACCAGCCACAAGGGGCTGATGCGCCCCCCATATGGGCCGAACCATGAGGAGAAGGAAAGAAGGGAAGAGAAAGGAAAGGGGGGATTCGGCCTCCCCCTTCCCTTTCTCCCCCTCCTCTTTCCTTCCCCCTCCGGCATATATGGCAGGGGGTGCGGCTTGGGAGGAGCCCAAGTAGGATTTAGTCCTACTTGGGGCGCCTCCTGGCCTCTCCCCTCCCCCTCCCCCAATATATATGTGGGGGCGCCCCTAGCACACACCATACAATTGCCTAGCCGTGTGCGGTGCCCCCCTCCACCGTTTAGTCCCCCCGTCATATTTTCGTAGTGCTTAGGCGAAGCCCTGCGGAGATCACTTCACCATCACCGTCACCATGCCATCGTGCTGACTGAACTCGTTAACTACCTCGACATCTTGCTAGATCAAGAAGGCGGGGGACATCACCGAGCTGAACGTGTGCAGAACTCAGAGGTGTCGTACGTTCGGTACTCGATCGGTGGATCGCAAAGAAAGTTCAACTACATCAACCACGTTGTGAAACACTTTCGCTTATGGTCTATGAGGGTACATAGACACCCTCTCGTTGCTACGCATCTCCATGGATAGATCTTGCGTGTGCGCAAACTTTTTTTTGTTTTCATGCAACATTTCCGATACTGGTTCGGTGCTCATAGTTGCAACTCGAAAAAGGAGCTGCGGAATAAACGAAGATTGGCTAAGGACGAGGTGACAATGCGCGTCAGAAATGGTTCCAAGGTCGATGTGATCGCTATCAGCACGCTTCCTCTACATCTACCTTCTGGATTAGTTTTAGACCTCAATAATTGTTATTTGGTGCCCGCATTGAGCATGAACATTATATTTGGATCTTGTTTATTGGGAGACTTTTATTCATTTAAGTCAGAGAATAATGTTGTTCTATTTATATGAATAATATCTTTTATGGTCATGCACCCTTGAAGAGTGGTCTATTCTTATTGAATCTCGATTGTAGTGATACACATATTCATAATATTGATGACAAACGATGCAAAGTTGATAATGATAGTGCAACATATTTGTGGCACTGCCGTTTAGGTCATATTTGTGAAAAGCGCATGAAGAAACTCCATGCAGATGGGCTTTTGGAATCACTTGATACTTGCGAACCATGCCTCATGGGCAAGATGACTAAAACTCCGTTCTCCGGAAGAATGGAGCAAGCTAATGACTTATTGGAAATAATACATGCTGATGTATGCGGTCCAATGAGTGTTGAAGCACGTGGCGGGTATCGTTATTTTCTGACATTCACAAATGATTTGATTAGATATGGGTATATCTACTTGATGATACACAAGTCTGGGATATTTGAAAAGTTCAAAGAATTTGAGAGTGAAGTGGAGAATCATCATAACAAGATAATAAAGTTTCTACGATATGATCATGGAGGCGAATATTTGAGTTACGAGTTTGGCCTTCATTTAAAACAATGTGGAATAGTTTCACAACTCACGCCACATGGAACACCATAGCGTAATGGTGTGTCCGAACATCGTAACCGTACTTTATTAGATATGGTGCGATCTATGATGTCTCTTACCGATTTACCACTATCATTTTGGGGTTATTCATTAGACACAACTGCATTCACATTAAATAGGGCACCGTCTAAATCCGTTGAGACGACACCATATGAATTATGGTTTGGCAAGAAACCTAAGTTGTCGTTTCTTGTAGTTTGGGTATGCGATGCTTATGTCAAAAGGCTTCAGCCAGATAAGCTCAAACCCAAATCGGAGAAGTGCGTCTTCATAGGATACCCTAAAGAAATTGTTGGGTACACATTCTACCACAGATCCGAAGGCAAGATCTTTGTTGCTAAGTTTGGGTCCTTTCTAGAGAAGGAGTTTCTCTCGAAAGAAGTGAGTGGGAGGAAAGTAGAACTTGATGAGGTAACTGTACCTTCTCTAGAATTGGAGAGTAGCACATCACAGAAAACCGTTCCCGTGAGCCTACACCAACTATAGAGGAAGCAAATGATGATGATCATGAAACTTTAGATCAAGTTACTACAGAACCTCATAGGTCGACCAGAGCACGATCCGCACTAGAGTGGTACTGTAATCCTATCCTGGAAGTCATGTTACTAGACCAAGGCGAACGTACGAACTATGAAGATGCTATGACGAGCCCAGATTCCGATAGATTGCTTGAGGCCATGAAATCTGAGATAGGATCCATGTATGAGAACAAAGTGTGGACTTTAGTGGACTTGCCCAATGATCGGCAAGGCATAAAAATAAATGGACCTTCAAGAAGAAGACTGACACTGATGGTAATGTTACTGTCTACAAAGCTTGACTTGTCGCAAAATGTTTTTGACAAGTTCAAGGGGTTGACTACGATGAGACTTTATCACCCGTAGTGATGCTTAAGTCTGTCTGAATCATTTTAGCAATTGCCGCATTTTATGAATATGAAGTGTGGCAAATGAACGTCAAAAGTGCATTCCTTAATGGACTTCTTAAAGAAGAGTTGTATACGATGCAACCAGAAGGTTTTGTCGATCCTAAAGGCGCTGACAAAGTGAGCAAGCTCCAGCCATCCATCTATGGACTGGTGCAAGCATCTCGGAGTTAGAATATACACTTTGATGAGGTGATCAAAGCATATGGTTTTATACAAACTTACGGTGAAGCCTGTTTTTACAAGAAAGTGAGTGGGAGCTCTGTAGCATTTCTGATATTATATGTGGATGACATATTATTGATTGGAAATGATATATAATTTCTGGATAGCACAAAAGGATACTTGAATAGGAATTTTTCAATGAAAGACCTCGGTGAAGCTGCTTATACATTGGACATCAAGATCTATAGGGATAGGTCGAGATGCTTAATAAGATTTTCACAGAGCACATACCTTGATAAAGTTAAAAGTTCAAAATGGATCATTCAAAGAAAGGGTTCTTGCCTGTGATACAAGGTGTAAAATTGCGTCAGACTCAAAGCCCGACCACTGCAGAAGATAGGGAGAAAATGAAAGTGATTCCCTATGCCTCAGCCGTAGGTTCTATCATGTATGCTATGTTGTGTACCAGAACTATTGTGTACCTTGCCATAAGTTTTGTAAGGGGGTACAATAGTGATCCAGGAGTAGATCACTAGACAACAATCAAAATTATCCTTAGTTACCTAAGAAGACTAAGGAAATATTTCTTGGTTATGGAGGTGATAAAGAGTTCGTTGTAATGGGTTATGTCGATGCAAGCTTTGACATCGATTCAGATGAATCTAAGTCTCAATCTGGATACATGTTGAAAGTGGGAGCAATTAGCTAGAGTAGCTCCATGCAGAGCATTGTATACATAGATATTTGCAAAATACATACGGATCCGAATGTGGCAGACCCATTGACTAAACTTCTCTCACAAGCAAAACATGATCAAACCTTAGTACTCTTTGGATGTTAATCATATGGCGATGTGAACTAGATTATTGAATCTAGTAAACCCTTTGGGTGTTGGTCACATGGTGATGTGAACTATGGGTGTTAATCACATGATGATGTGAACTATTAGTGTTAAATCACATGGCGATGTGAACTAGATTATTGACTCTAGTGCAAGTGGGAGACTAAAGGAAATATGCCCTAGAGGCAATAATAAAGTTGTTATTTTATAATTCTTTATTCATGATAAAAGTTTATTATTCATGCTAGAATTGTATTGATCAGAAACCTAAATACATGTGTGAATACATAAACAAATATTGTATCACTAGTAAGCCTCTACTAGGCTAGCTCGTTGATCAAAGATGGTTAAGGTTTCCTAACCATGGACATTGATGTCTACTATGCAACTTTATTCCTGTAGACTCGTGTTGGGACTCCAAGCGCAGAGTTTTGTAGGACAGTAGCAATTTTACCTCAAGTGGATGACCTCAGGTTTATCAATCCGTGGGAGGCGTAGGATGAAGATAGTGTCTCTCAAGTAACCCTGCAATCAAATACAGGAAATCTCTTGTGTCCCCAACACACCCAATACAATGGAAAATTTTATAGGTGCACTAGTTAGACAAAGAGATGGTGATAAAAGTGTAGTATGGATAGTAGATATGAGTTTTTGTAGTGCGAACAATAAAAACCAGCAAGGTAGTAAATAGTAAAACGAAGCACAAACAATATTGCAATGATGGAAAATGAGGCCTAGGGTGCATACTTTCACTAGTGCAATCTCTCAACAATGCTAACATAGTTCGATCATATGATTATCCCTCAAAGTGCAATAAAGAATCACTCCCGAGTTCCTATTAGCGGAGAACAAAAGATATAAATTGTTTGTAGGGTACGAAACCACCTCAAAGCTATTCTTTCCGATCAATCTATCCTAGAGTTCGTACTAAAAACACAAAGCTATTCTTTCTAATCAATCTATCCAAGAGTTTGTACTAAAATAACACCATATGACACACATCAACCAACTCTAATGTCACCTAGATACTCCAATGTCACCACAAGTATCTATGAGTTAATTCTACGATATGCATCAAACAACTTCATGATCATAATATTCAATGCACACAAAGAACTACAAAGAGACCCCAAAGTTTCTATCAGAGAAAAGATAATTAAAACGTGCATCAACCTCTATGCATAGATTACCCCAATGTCACCTCGGGAATCCGCAAGTTGAGTGCCATAACATACATCAAGTGAATCAATACGATACTGAAAGTGCAACTAATCCCCGGGTGGTTTTGGTAATTAATAACAACATATATATCATTGAACTAATAGTTTCTTGAGAATCAATTCAGAAAGTTCAGTGATATGGGTATGGCAAGGACTGAAGAAGTGGACCCCTCAAAATGCTAAGGCAAGCATTGGCAAAAGCTCAAGACTCCATTTTTGGTTTAGTGATCCAAGATCACATTGAGTCCATAGGAAAGACAATACTATTAAAAGGATGAGGTTATGATGATGATCTGGTTGCTCAAAGTGCTTAGTGATACATCTCCTAAACTATCAACAACTTTCACCGCCATATACACTCATAAGTAATCTCGGTCCCACCGATATTCCAAACTCAGTCACACCGAGATGAACCACCTCACCACAAAGCCAAACCCTAGAAATCTCGGATTTTCCGATTCGAACTCGGTCTCACGAAACTTGAGTTGCCAAGCTTCAGAACCTTCATCATCAAATCGGTGTCACCGAGATGATGAAGTGGTCCCACCGAGATTGGCAAGCTCCTGTCTTTACGAATCGGACTAACCGAGTTTGTATTTTCGATCCCACGAAAATCCCAACGTTCACATGATTTGAACTTTCGGTCTCACCGAGTTGTCAACTTCGGTCCCACCGAGATTGGTCAAATGTGTGTAACGGTTGGATTTTGTGTGGAGGCTATAAATACCCTCCACCCCTCTTCATTCGTGGAGAGAGCCATCGAAAGAACTACCACTCCTACCTTACATTTACGAGAAGAGAACTACCTACCCTTGTGTTGAGATCAAGTTGCTCCACTCCCACCATATGAAGCTTGATCTCTAGCCTTCCCAAGTTGCTTTCCACTCAATCCTTTCTTCCACCACAGCCAAATCAGTGAGGAGAGTTGAGTGTTGGGGAGATTATCATTTGAAGCACAAGAGCAAGGAGTTCATCATCATCAACACCATCTATTACCTTTTGGAGGGTGGTGCCTCCTAGATTGGTTAGGTGTCGCTTGGGAGCCTCCGTCGAGATGTGGAGTTGAACCAAGAAGTTTGTAAGGGCAAGGAGATCGCCTACTTCGTGAAGATCTACCCCGAGTAAGGCTAGCCCTCCGTGGGTGTAGGCCATGATGGCATAGACAAGGTTGCTTCTTCGTGGACCCTTCGTGGGTGGAGCCCTCCGTGGACTCTCGCAGCCGTTACCCTCCGTGGGTTGAAGTCTCCATCAACGTGGAAGTACGATAGCACCACCTATCGGAACCATGAGAAAAATCACCGCGTCTCCAAAATTGCGTTTGCTCTTCTCCACCTCTCTTTACTACATGTGCAATTTACTTTCCGCTGCCTATACTCTAGAATTGCATGTGTAGGGTGATGCTTGACTTGATCATCATTGTGAATCTGCCAAAAACTTGTCTTTGTCAAAAGGCATAATTTTTATATTGTCAAGTAGTCTAATCACCCCCCCTCTAGACATACTTTCGATCCTACAAGTGGTATCAGAGCCTTGGTCTCCATTGTATTGGTTTCCATTGCATTGGACTCCATAAGCTTGGTTTCACAACCTAGGAGAGTATGGCGTCTAGTGAGGGTAATTTTCGTAGAGGTCCTTACTTTGATGGTACAAACTTTGCTAGTTGGAAGCATAAAATGAAAATGCATATTCTTGGCCATAACCCAGCCGCATGGGGCATTATTTGTGTTGGTATGCAAGGTGAATTCTTGAGGAAGGAAAAGTTCGGATCGCGGCTACAACGGATGAATTGCGGATGTTGCAAAACAATGCTCAAGCTTGTGACATTCTCTTCAATGCCTTGTGTCCCGAGGAGTTCAACAAAATCAGCCGTCTTGAGAATGCAAAAGAGATTTGGGATACTTTGGTAGAAATGCACGAAGGTACCGAGTCCGTGAAGGAATCAAAGCTAGATGTTCTTCAAGGTCAACTTGACAAGTTCAAGATGAAGGAAGGTGAAGGAGTCGCTGAAATGTACTCTAGGCTTGCTCTCATCACCAATGAGATTGCCGGCTTAGGAAGCGAAGAAATGACCGACCGATTCATCATCAAGAAGATTCTCAGAGCTTTGGATGGAAAGTATGACACCGTGTGCACCTTGATCCAAATGATGCCGAACTACAAGAATCTCAAGCCAACCGAAGTCATTGGAAGAATTGTTGCTCATGAGATGACACTTAAGGATAAGGAAGAGCTTCACAACAAGTCAAGTGGTGCTTACAAAGCTACAAGTGATGCTCCCACAACCTCAAGTGACAAGCTAGTTTCCAATGAAGAGATAAGCTTAATGGTCAAGAACTTCAACAAATTCTACAAGAGTAGAAGCAAAGAGAGAAGCTCAAAGTCTAGATCATATGATGAAAAGAGATCTTCTAGTCGTGATCGAAATGCTACAATTTTGGAAGACCGGACACTACTCAAATGAGTGTTCGGCTCCCCACAAGAGAAGAGAAGAATCTCCAAGAAGAAGAAGCTCAAGAGATGAGTCACCTCGAAAGAGAGAAGGAGTAGAGATGATCGTTATGAGCGAAGACCCTCTCGGAGAAGCAAGGATTCGGAGAGGAAAGACAAGTCATCAAGGAGCTACACAAGAAGAAAACATCAAGCTCATGTAGGTGAATGGGTCTCCGGCTCGACTCGACAATCAATCCGAAGAAGCTATCACTCCAACTCCGACTACATCAAGATGAAGGTGTTGCGGTCTTGCTCTCGTATCCTCCAACTCCAACTCCTCGACTTATTTGATTCACCAAATGAGGGAATTGGAAGATGCTTCATGGCTAAAGGCCCCAAGGTATCACACCCTGAATTCATTGACTTTGATAGTGATGAGGATGACTTGCTTGGTGAAGATGAGCTCTTACATGATAAATCCAATGAGCCTAGTAATGATGAACATGCTAGTAGTCTTTATAGTCAAGAAGAGTCGAATGACAATGCTATGAAGGAGATTGAGCGTCTAACTAAAGAACTAAACACTCTTAAGTTAGCTCATGAAACAACTCAAGAAGATCATAGAGAGCTCCTAAGATCTCATGAGAAGCTACGCTTCGAGAAGCTCACTCTAGAGCAAGAACATGAGTTTCTAAAAGCAATCAATGACGATCTTCGAAAGAAGAGTTCTTCATATCTTGCCAAACGACTTCTCTTGTCTAATTTCTTGCCTCCCATTAAAACTAAGCATGACAAGCATAAGAAAAATTCTTCATCTAGTAGTAACAATAACCATGCTAAATCCAATGTTGTTGCTTCTAGTAGTTCTCTTGATTCCACTAACAATGTTTCAAGCCAAGTTACACTTGAGCAAGAAAATAGTTTATTGAAAGGGATTATAGAGAAAGGTGTCTACAAGAGCCTTGCCGGAAGCAAGAACTTTGAGGAAATTGTTCGCAAGCAAGGAAGGCACCGAAAGAATCAAGGAATTGGTTTTGAGCGAAAGTTCAACGCCGAGGGTGTTGAATGGGAAGAAGGTCAATATCCTACTCCACAGTTTATTCCTCAAAAGGAGAAGTATGATCCCACTTCTTCCAGTGTGGAACAAGCTCAAGATGATCTTCCACCACAAGACCACAAGCTAAAAGGCAAGGACAAGCTTCAAGAGGAGATTGATGCATTTATTGAAGCACCTAAAGCCATGGTCAAGTGGGTTCCCAAGGAAACGTCAAGTTCTACTTCGTCAAGCTCAACTACAACCCCAAGGATTCCCATCAAGATGATGTGGATCCCGAAGAAGAAGAACTAGAAAGTTCTTGAGGGTGACTCCGCCAACATACTTCACTCACATTCATTTTGGCAAAAACTTGTGCAATCAACTTCCACATTGTGCACTAGTTCATGGAGTCACAAACCCTCTTGTTGGTAAGTCAAGGGACAAGGTAATCATTGCTTTCATGGACATCATCTATTGTGAATTTCAATCTATGTCCATGGATATCCTTGTTTGTTCCTTGTGGGACTAACCCATGTAGGTATTGAAAGTGCCGAATCCAAAGGATTGCTCCCAACTCTTGATGATCTTCATCAACATTGAGCATCCACATCTTCAACATCTACATGAAGTCTTCTCGACAACCCAAGGTTAGTTTGACCCTTTAAAAGGGTTCTCACATCTAGGGGAGCTTTGCTCTAAAGAATTGAGCTAAAGCATCTTCAAATGATGTGAACACATCAATGCTTTATGTAAAAGTGGTAACCCCACTTGTGCTTAAGCGATGAGTATGACCTATGATCAAATGTTCTCATTTGGCTCCTAAGTCAATATACTCATATAAAGATGACCTAGTCATCGACAAATTGTGTGATAGTAGCTAGAGTTTTGATTGTGCATGTTTGACACATATTTCATTTGCTATCTTATTGTGTGAGCATGTTGGATGCATGATTTTATCCATTCAAGGACATCCATTTGTTGTTTTGGTCGTTTTGATTTTTCTGACCAAATGGATGGACAAGAATGCCTAAGTACCTCCCCTAGCTATCTATGCTTTCTTGTCTCAAATTCTATTCATGCTTACATCACAAACTTTGAACAAGTCATTTTCGGACCCTCCGAGTGAGGAGCACTCGGAGCCACCGATCCTTCAAAGGCTAACTTCCAAAACCTTCTATTTGATTTTGGTCAGACCAACTCACTCAAACTCGGTCGAACCGAAAGCATTTAGACTGATCTAGGTTTTCACCTCGGTGAAACCGAGTTGTGATTTTCGGCGTGACCGAAGTGCATAACTGCCCTGCAGTTATCCATCTTGGTGCCACCGAGTTTTACAACTCGGTCCCACCAACAGCAAAGGGGTATATATACTCCGAGGGTCGCGCGCGTTGATTTCTCCTTCAAACGCTTTGCCCCCACACCCCTTGCTGCCGTCGCCTTGGTCTCCGGATCATCGCCGTAAATGCTTTATGCGCCCTCGCCGCAGTCTCCATCGCCGTCAGCGGACATCTTCTCCGCGCCGTTGCGCCAGAGAGAAACTCCACCAAGTTAGGGTGAGTTTGATCCCACTCGTGCTCCCATCTCCGATTCAATGCACGTTTGGTTTGCCTATAATCTTGCCACGATTGAAATCTTCCTAACACCGATTGGTTCTTTTGAACGAGATTCGAGTAAAAGTTTTAGGGTTAGGTTTCGCCGATCACATCTCGGTGAGACCGATTTCAGATTTTCGGTAAGACCGATTTGGCCTATGGCCATTGCCTTTACCCTTCGGTCCAACCGAGTTGTGCAAATCGGTGTGACCGAAATGGCAATCTGTGAAACCCTAGTGTTTTCGGCAGATCGAAACCCACTTCGTCCAACCGAAAGTGGTGTGAAAGCTTCATTAGAACACTTGGATTCACGAATTTTAAACTCGGTCGACCGAAATGTCTTCTGTGAAAACCTAATACTGAAATTTGAACTCATTTGTTTGCAAAAACTTCGCGGTTTGTGATAACTCTTCTACTCTGCCTACACCTTATCTATTCACGTGTTGTCACCATGTCGATGCCAAGTGGCATCGAGAACAGGTCGAGTCACCTATAGCAGATATTCCAGAGGCAGGCACTAGTCCTGATCCTAGCAGCTCATCAGATGATGGTGAGAGGAGTACACCAAGTGGTTTGCCTCCTGCAGCCACCAGGGCTAGAAAGAAGAGGAACTCAGATGATGAAGACTCAGATTTTGTCGTTGAGGAAGAGGTCACATCAAAGCCCAAGAGGAAAGTTGTTGCCAAAGAGCCACAAGGTCAGCAAACCAAGAAGGGCACCAGAAAAGTCAAGCAGTCAACTATTGCCAATAAGCTGAATTTGGAAGAAGCTGCAAGCAAGGTGAAGAAAACTTCCAAGAGGAAGAGCTTATGCGTGAGATGCAGGATGACTTAGTCCAGGATGCTTATCAACAGACTGCTCCGGTTCCCACAGGACCCCGATCAGCTGCTATACCAAGATGGCGACACGGGACTACAGCTTCAAAGACCTCCCACAGTTCCATCAGTTGCTCCAGCTCCAGCTCCAAAGGACCACTCCTCCAAACACAGACATCACCAAGTCTTCGCCGATGCTGCCATATCAACTCCAACATCAACCCAGGCACGGAGCCGCCATAGAGTCCCCAAAGGACGCTTAGCTCTATGCTTTTCGAACTTTTTGGTAACTTGTTGCCAAAGGGGGAGAAATTGTATAGATCATAGGACTTCGAGAGAGAGAGTGCTATCGCTTTTGCTCTTTCGTTCTTTTGCGGGTTCTTTGAGATACTTCAATGTGTTTGATACTACGTTTGATCCTACCTTAATGAGTGCTTGGTCATACTATGCTTTAATGTGTGCTTAATGCTTATCATATGCCATTCCTATCTTGTATGACCATTTACTCATGTCTTGGTGATTGGGTGCATGCTATTCATTCTTATCATTTAGTGCGCTCCACCAAGATGTATGTGACATGGAAGAGTGACCCATGATCCTAATCGATTGTGCATTTGCATTGAAACGCAAATCTTAAATAATGCACAAATTTAGGGGGAGCTCTTGCTTATCACATACTTCTCAAAGCGATATATTATTCATTGATTATATCCTTTGTCGAAGCTTTGATCTATATGTTGTCATCAATTACCAAAAGGGGAGATTGAAAGTGCAACTAATCCCGGGTGGTTTTGGTAATTAATAACAACATATATATCATTGAACTAATAGTTTCTTGAGAATCATTTCGAAAGTTCATGATATGGGTATGGCAAGGATCAAGAAGTGGACCCTCAAAATGCTAAGGCAAGCATTGGCAAAAGCTCAAGACTCCATTTTGGTTTAGTGATCCAAGATCACATTGAGTCCATAGGAAAGCCAATACTATTAAAAGGGATGAGGTTATGATGATGATCTGGTTGCTCAAAGTGCTTAGTGATACATCTCCTAAACTATCGCAACTTTCACCGCCATATACACTCATAAGTAATCTCGGTCCCACCGATATTCCAAACTCACCACACCGAGATGAACCACCTCAGCCACAAAGCCAAACCCTAGAAATCTCGGATTTTCCGATTCGAACTCGGTCTCACGAAACTTGAGTTGCCAAGCTTCAGAACCTTCATCATCAAATCGGTGTCACCGAGATGATGAAGTCGGTCCCACCGAGATTGGCAAGCTCCTGTCTTTACGAATCGGACTAACCGAGTTTGTATTTTCGGTCCCACCAAAATCCCAACGTTCACATGATTTGAACTTTCGGTCTCACCGAGTTGTCAACTTCGGTCCCACCAAGATTGGTCAAATGTGTGTAACGGTTGGATTTTGTGTGGAGGCTATAAATACCCTCCACCCCTCTTCATTCGTGGAGAGAGCCATCGAAAGAACTACCACTCCTACCTTACATTTACGAGAAGAGAACTACCTACCCTTGTGTTGAGATCAAGTTGCTCCACCCCACCATATGAAGCTTGATCTCTAGCCTTCCCAAGTTGCTTTCCACTCAATCCTTTCTTCCACCACAGCCAAATCGGTGAGGAGAGTTGAGTGTTGGGGAGATTATCATTTGAAGCACAAGAGCAAGGAGTTCATCATCATCAACACCATCTATTACCTTTTGGAGGGTGGTGCCTCCTAGATTGGTTAGGTGTCGCTTGGGAGCCTCCGTCGAGATGTGGAGTTGAACCAAGAAGTTTGTATGGGCAAGGAGATCGCCTACTTGTGAAGATCTACCCGAGTAAGGCTAGCCCTCCGTGGGCGTGAGCCATGATGGCATAGACAAGGTTGCTTCTTCGTGGACCCTTCGTGGGTGGAGCCCTCCGTGGACTCTCGCAGCCGTTACCCTCCGTGGGTTGAAGTCTCCATCAACGTGGAAGTACGATAGCACCACCTATCGGAACCATCAGAAAAATCACCGCGTCTCCAAAATTGCGTTTGCTCTTCTCCACCTCTCTTTACTACATGTGCAATTTACTTTCCGCTGCCTATACTCTAGAATTGCATGTGTAGGGTGATGCTTGACTTGATCATCATTGTGAATCTGCCAAAAACTTGTCTTTGTCAAAAGGCATAATTTTTATATTGTCAAGTAGTCTAATCACCCCCCCTCTAGACATACTTTCGATCCTACAGATACCCCATTGTCACCTCAAGTATTCATATGGCAAGACATACATAATGTGTTCTCAGATCTGAACATTCAATCCAACAAGACAAAAATTCAAAGGGTAAAGATTCAATTCATCACAACAAGAGTAGAGAGGGGAGAAACATCATATGATCCATCTGTGTTAACAAATCCCATGATACATCAAGATCGTGAAATCTCAAGATCACGAGAGAGAGAGAGAGAGAGAGAGAGAGAGATTAAGCACATAGCTACTGGTACAAACCCTCAGCCCCGAGGGTGGACTACTCCCTCCTCATCGCGTTGGCAGCCGGGATGATGAAGATGGTCATCAGTGATCTCCCCCTTTGGCAGGGTGCCGGATTTGGTTTTCGGTGGCTACAGAGGCTTGCGGCGGCGGAACTTCTGATCTAGGTTCTCCGCGAGGTTTTTTGGAATATTTGACGAGGGGGTGCGGGAGGCCACCGAGGTGGGCGCAACCCACCGCGGCGCGCCTGGGGGCCCAGGCACGCCCTGGTGGGTTGTGCCCCCCCCCTCGGGGCACCCCCAAGTGGTGCTCTCGCCCATTGGATGTCTCATGGTCCATAAAAAATCCACAAAAAGTTTTGCGATGTTTGGACTCCATTTGATATCGATTTCCTGGGATGTAAAAAACAAGCAAAAAACAACAACTGGCACTGGGCACTAGGTCAATAAGTAGTCCCAAAAAATGATACGAAGTTGCTATAAAATGATTGTAAAACATCCAAGAATGATAATATAACAGCATGAATACTTCATAAATTATAGATACGTTGGAGACGTATCAACATCCCCAAGCTTAATTCGTACTCGTCCTCGAGTAGGTCAATGGTAAAAGAAATAATTTATGAAGTGTGAATGCTAGCAAAGTGCATAAGTTTGATCAATGATAATTTCAATCACTTTTCCTAGCATCATAACAACTATTCTTTGTCATGAAACTTCTCATGTTAAAGTAGCAATCAATTCACATGTTACGGTTCAAACAATGAATTCTCTTTAAACTCAACAACCTATATTCTTAGTCACAAAACAATTGCAATTCAACTTATTCAAAAGAGTCTAAGTAAGAGCTCCACGTACTCAACCATCATATAGTCTTCTATGATTGCTAACATTCACCGCATACACATGAGCAAAACATTTCAACTGGACACATAGAAATATAGGGGCTTATAATTTTGCCTCCCAGCGTATTCACCTCAAGGGTGATGTCAAAAATAATAACTCATGCTACCCATATGCAACTGGATATATGTGCCTAGATCTTTCCTCACCACATGATGCTTGCCAAAAGAGAAAAATAAAAAGGAATAGGGAGAAAAACTTTGACTCTTGCATGAAAGTAAATACATAAAATTAAAAGGTAGGCCCTTCGCAGAGGAAGCAGAGGTTTTGCCATGCGCTTTTTGTTTGTATGCTCAATCCCTTAGTGCAAAAGAACATCATGTTATATCGCCCCTTATGATAGCAACCTTTACTATGCAGTCTGTCACTTTTATTCTTTCCCATCACAAGTTCGTACAACGCTCAATTTTCCCTTTACACTAAATGATCTAACACTTTTAGAAGCAATTTTTATTTCCTTATTGCACCGATGACAACTTACTTGAAGGATCTTACTCAATCCTTAGGTAGGTATGGTGGACTCTTGAGAATAAGATTTGGGTTTAAGGGTTTTTGGATGCACAAGTAGTATCTCTACTTGGTGCGGAATTTTTGTCTAGCAAATATGGGGGGAAAGCACCACATGTTGAAGGATCTCTGACAATATAATTTCTATGTGAATATGAACAAACATAAATCATTACGTTGTCTTCCTTGTCCAACGTCAACAATTTTGGCATATAATATTTTGATGGGGGCTCACAATCACAAAAGATTTCCAAGATAGTGTATTTGCATGTGAAAGTTCTCTTCCTTATAGTAATCATTCAGGAATTGCTTGTATGACCAATATTGTGATTATTAAGCTTCAAAAGATTTCACTTTCTAAACCCAATGTGAAGCTACCACTAGGCATGATATGAACTTATTATTTCAACTTCATGATATCCAATTCCTTCAACAATTTACTCATAGGATAAAAGTGAAGCACAAGAGTAAAAGACAAACTACTCCAAAAAAGATATAAGAGAAAACAAGCGAGTAGTTATGTAAATGGGTAGCTATTTGAGGACTCTCTTTTATTTAAAACTTTTAGATCTAAGTATTTTATTAAATATCAATAAAAACAAAACAAAATGACATTCCAAGGATAGCACACATCATGTGAAGAAGCAAAAACTTAAGCTCAACCGATACTATCCGATAATTGTTGAAGAAGAAAGGTGGGATGCCTACCGGGGCATACCCAAGCTTAGATGCCCGAGACTTCTTGGAATATTAGCTTTGGATGCCTTGGGAATACCCAAGCTTGAGCTTTTGTGTCTCCTTAATTCCTCTTATATCACTCTTTCCCTAAATCTTAAAAACTTCATCCACGCAAAACTCAACAAGAACACGCGAGATAAGTTAGTATAAACCAATGCAAAACCTTATCATTCTCTACTGTAGCAAATCACTAAAATTATTATTTAACATTGCATACTAAATGCCTCTGCATATTTGATACTCCTATCCTCAAATAGAATCATTAAACAAGCAAACATGTGCAAACAAATCAACCATAACAGCAATCTGTCTAAACACAACAGTCTGTAAAGAGTGCAATAGGATCCATACTTATTTAAATTATTTTAAAAAAAATTGACACACTATAGAAAATTTATCATAGCTTATTGTGCAAAAAATTTCAACATTTTATCACATTCTGACTTTTCTAGAGAATTTTTGCAATAGCGATAAACTTTCTGTGGACTTGCAAAATAAGCATGGCAAAGGCTATACTTGACATTTTTATTGAAGTAAAATATGCAAAACATTATTATAGATAGCAGCATGAAAATGAAAACAAAATAAAATGATGCCCCAAGCAAAACTCATATCATGTGACGAATGAAAATATAGCCCCAAGTAAGATTACCGATAATGTTGGAGACGAAAGAGGGGATGCCTTCCGGGGCATCCCTAAGCTTAGTTGCTTGGATATCCCTTGAATATTAACTTGGGGTCCCTTGGGAATCCCCAAGCTTAGGGTCTTGTCACTCCTTATTCTCCTCATATCAATATCTCACCCAAAACTTGAAACTTCAATCACACAAAACTTAACGGAACTTCGTGAGATGGGTTAGTATGATAAAGAACAAACCATTTCACTCTGGTACTGTCGAAGAAAAGATACGTAATTGTTTCCACACAATGCCTACTGTATCATATCATTTCCACAATTTATATTGAGCAATACAAGCCATAGAAACTAGGAAACAAGCAAACTATGCATTGAAAACAGAATCTATCAAAAACAGAACAGTCTGAAGTAATCTGTACTCCAACCATACTTATGTAACTCCAAAAATTATGAAAAATTAGGAAAACGTAGGGAATATATATATCTATCACGTGTAAAAAATTCAGATCAAAATCATGTTCCAGTGAATTTTTAAATTTCCTGGACCGAGCACAGAAGTTTCTGTTTTTGCACACATTCAAGTGAACTATCACCCACACTATCCCAAAGGCTTTACTTGGCACCTTATTGAAACAAAAGCAATAAACCATGATTACTAAAGTAGCCTAACATGTGAACACATAAAAACA
The DNA here is from genome assembly GCA_021437245.1 of Aegilops speltoides. Taxonomy (NCBI): domain Eukaryota; kingdom Viridiplantae; phylum Streptophyta; class Magnoliopsida; order Poales; family Poaceae; genus Aegilops; species Aegilops speltoides. The sequence continues at coordinate 396,585,169 of CM038146.1, read as the reverse complement.
GTAGGTAAAAGTGTTGGGTTGTCTCCCAACAAGCGCTTTTCTTTAATGCCTTTTAGCTAGGCATGATGATTTCAATGATACTCGCATAAAGATAAGAATTGAAACATAACAAGAGCATCATGAATCATAAGTTCCTCTCTCATAATAACTTTCAGTAGAATCATGAATAGATTCATCCTATAACTATCACATACAACATTCTTTTCATGATCCAAAAGCATAGAAAATTTATTACTCTTTATGGCATACATGTCATCGTAATAATCATCATAAGTAGCAACTTTGTTCTCATCATAGTCAATTGAAACCTCTTCCAAAATAGTGGATATATCACTAAATAAAGTTATGACCTCTCCAAGTCCACTTTCATCAATATAATCATCATAAATAGGAGGCATTCAATCATTAGAACAAATTTGCACATCAAATCTTGGGGGACTAAAATATCATCTTCATCAAACATAGCATCCCCAAGCTTGTGGCTTTGCATATCATTAACATCGTGGATATTCAAAGAATTCATACTAACAACATTGAAATCATGCTCATCATTTATGCCCAACAGTTTATTAAATTATTCTTCTAACAATTGAGCACAATTTTCCTTTCCATCATTTTCACGAAAGACATTATAAAGACGAATAATATGAGGCAACCTCAATTACATTTTTTATTTTCTTTTTACAAACCAAACTAGTGATAAAAAAAGAAACTAAAAGATTCAATTGCAAGATGTAAATATATACCTTCATGCACTCACCTCCCCGGCAACGGCGAAAGAAAAGAGCTTGATGTCTACTACGCAACTTTATTCTTGTAGAGTCGTGTTGGGCCTCCAAGCGCAGAGTTTTGTAGGACAGTAGCAATTTTCCCTCAAGTGGATGACCTAAGGTTTATCAATCCGTGGGAGGCGTAGGACGAAGATAGTCTCTCTCAAGCAACCCTGCAATCAAATACAAGAAATCTCTTGTGTCCCCAACACACCCAATACAATGGCAAATTGTATAGGTGCACTAGTTCAGCAAAGAGATGTTGATAAAAGTGTAGTATGGATAGTAGATATGAGTTTTGTAGTGCGAACAATAAAAAAGCAAGGTAGTAAATAGTAAAACAGACCACAAACATTGTTGCAATGATGGAAAATGAGGCCTAGGGTGCATACTTTCACTAGTGCAATCTCTCAACAATGTTAACATAGTTGTATCATATGATTATCCCTCAAAGTGAATAAAGAATCACTCCCGAGTTCCTATTAGCAGAGAACAAAATATACAAATTGTTTGTATGGTACAAAACCACCTCAAAGGTATTCTTTTCGATCAGTCTATCCAAGAGTTCGTACTAAAATAACACCATATGACACACATCAACCAACTCTAATGTCACCTAGATACTCCAATGTCACCACAAGTATCCGTGAGTTAATTCTACGATATGCATCAAACAACTTCATGATCATAATATTCAATCCACACAAAGAACTACAAGAAGACCCCAAAGTTTCCATCGGAGAAAGATAATAAAAATGTGCATCAACCCCTATTCATAGATTACCCCAATGTCACATCGGGAATCGCAAGTTGAGTGCCATAACATATATCAAGTGAATCAATATGATACCCCATTGTCACCTCAAGTATTCATACTGCAAGACATACATCATGTGTTCTCAGATCTGAACATTAAATCTGACAAGACAAAACTTCAAAGGGTAAAGATTCAATTCATCACAACAAGAGTAGAGAGGGGACATACATCATATGATCCATCTATGTTAACAAAGCCCATGATACATCAAGATCGTGACATCTCAAGATCACGAGAGAGAGAGAGAGAGAGATTAAGCACATAGCTACTGGTACAAACCCTCAGCCCCGAGGGTGGACTACCCCCTTCTCATCCTGGTGGCCGTCGGGATGATGAAGATGGCCACCGGTGATGATCTCCCCCTCCGACAGGGTGCCAGAACGGGCCCTCGATTGGTTTTCGATGGCTACAGAGGCTTGCAGCGGCGGAACTTCTGATCTAGGTTCTCCGGTGAGGGTTTTTTGAATATTTGACAATTTATAGGGCGAAGAGGGGGTGCAGGAGGCCACGGACGTGCGCACAACCCACCGGGGAGCGCCTGGGGGCCAGGCGCGCCCTGGTGGGTTGTGCCCCCCTCGGGGCACCCCCTAGGTGCTGCTCTGGCCCATTGGATGTGTTTTGGTCCAAAAAAATCCACAAAAAGTTTTGCGGTGTTTGGACTCTTTTTGATATTGATTTCCTGCGATGTAAAAAACAAGCAAAAAATAGTGACTGGCACTGGGCAC